>JAFFST010026448.1:27365-46745 GCA_022414735.1 Noturus placidus | reverse complement strand
TATAGAGTATATATAGAGAGAGAGAGAGAGAGAGAGAGAGAGAGAGATACACACACACACACACACACACTCTCTCATTTGCCAAATTAACAGATACGCCAGTCTTCTATCTACCTTCATTAGACATTTGATCACTTTGCACAAGCTGCCAGAACACAGGCCAAGATAGTTTTTTTTCAGCTTCCTAATTTATTCATTCATCTTCAGCATCATGGGAACACTGGGCGCAAAGTGGAAATACACCCTGGATGTGAAACCAGTCCATCCCAGGGCACCACACACACACACACACACACACACACACACACACACACACACACAGTGACAAACTCATTCACATCAATGGTCAATTTAGTGTAACCTATTCACCTACACTCACCTTGTCACTGGAGTAGTACCTTACCCGAACAACAAGGACATCTTTTCTACCTTTAGTATCTTTCATCATTCACCCTTTAATTAACTCTTAGAATTAATCTTTAAATGTATGTCAGTGGTTCTTAAAGCGTCATTAAACACTAAACTACATTCTTTTTTTTTGTTGTTCATAACAATTTTTATTGATTCTCATACATTTTTCAGAGTACATTTTCTGAGAGTGCAACAGATGTGTTCGTATCGCACGTCCTGAAAGACAATCTTAGCATCTGTAAATTTTAATTGTCAGAGAAAACTGGTTCATTTTGAGCTTTTTTCCCCCTATTTTCATCTTCCTGGTTTAAAATCTCGCCCTGCCATACATCACAGGCGGTGACCTGGCAATATACTATAGTACTTCGATGATGTGTTGGTGTCTCAGAATTATTCATGAGCCGGCGTGTTCTTGTCCTATAAGAAGATGCTGTCTTAATCATTCATGACAGCACGTGGTGCTTTCCTACAGATGTAGTAGATGAGAGAGGCGTTCAAATGGGTCGCGGGTGTTTGTTTCAGTGGTGTAAGAGTTGGAGTGTCTTTTCTCAGGAGAGCTGAGAATTGGAGAAAGGTGGACTTCGGACTTGCTTATGAAGGCAGTTTGCGTCTCCACAATGATGCGGTACTCAGTCCCGAGGACTTTTCCATCCCTTCAAATGAGGTACGTGTCTAATTTGAACTATGACCGTTTTACTTACCTTTTGAGCTAATTAAACCGCTTAAAGCTTCACAGACCCTCGAGTGCAAAACTATAAGAGAGTCCATGTTGAAGGGAAGAGCCTTCCCCCTCTTTTATTCATGAAAAGCTCGAGTCATTAGCTAGCTACCATTCTGAAACTCCTCCCATCTGTGCTGCCTACAGTTTTATTTGACGTTTTCCTCCATAGTCACGCCAGGGGTAATGGTTTAAATAGATAGAGCAGTGGACCTGCACTGCTCTCTATTATGGTCTCCATTTAGCCTTGGGGATTCAGGAGGAGAGACGTCCTCTGCCTCATCTGCAAACTTTGTCACTATCCATCTTTTTTTTTTTTTTTTTTTGAGTGTTCTGAAGGCTCACCCCATCACTTCCTCTCCTGCCACACCCACTCCTCTCCCTTCCCTTCTTCACATAGCCATCCACGCTATTTAAGCTGCATTTTTCAAAAACATTGAGAGGTCGACTTAAGCTGAAAGAGGGTGGTTTCATGACCCTTTAAGGTCTAGTTATGTACCTTAAATTATTTATAGGTATAAAAGATACACACTAAAAAGGTATGTACACTCTTGGTGGTACCAACCCAGTAACAAAGAAACGTCTGTACAGTACAATTCGGTACCCTAATTGCTAATGTACTAGTATGTTTTTGGGAGGTGGGAGGAAACCAGGGATAGCTGGATACTGTTGATCAGTGGACTAATCATAACCCAGGAGTGACATTGAGATGTTTTTAACCACAATCAACACTACCCATGTTGCTCCAGTCAATATAACCGAGGCTCTGAGAATGGTCCAACACACAAGTAATATTTAGTTACCAGTTATCTGGTACTGCAGAAATCTCAGCTCAACATTCTCAAACACACACACATTCATACACTCGGTTTGTAGATATACATGATTCCCAAACGCTGAAAACAATCCAGTCTTGTGACAAAACAATTCATGTGTATTCTTATAAAAGGTTTATTGAAATTAGCTTGTCTAGTATTGCGTGAAGTCATGTTAGCTTGTCGGTATACTGTCGGGGAACATTAGTTGGTTACAGTTGTGTTACGTGGGGGGGGGGGGGGGGGGGGAGTCAGCAGACATGTACACTACATGCATCTGTTATCTGACGATTACAATACAGCTGATCTGAACGCATAGAGACGAGCTCGTCTTGGACGGTTTCGTCGGCCAAGAATATTGCTGTACGAAGGAAAAAAACCACTGATGAATAACATGATTATTAGGAGTGTGACGGTGTACTCGGTATGAAAGTAAAGTGTGACGACGAGGAATTCCGAAATAAATCCAAGCGTAACGTCACGCTACACCGATGGATTTATGTTGCAGGACGTTCTGTGAAAAGCTGCTACGTGACCAGAGAAAGTGCTACTTTAGAAGGCTTAAGAGCAATTTCTACTACACTGTCATGACAGAGAATATCGTGTGCTGTGAATTCATGAATAATCAATTTCAGTTCCATCCTTCAATCACGGTCTCGCTCTCTTTTTTTTTTCTTCTTATAGTGAGATTTCACTTTACAAGACAGTCAATGTAATGTTCATTAGAAGCCCCGTCTCCTAGCTGTATTCGTTTTACTAGAGTTGACATGTAGTGCCGTGGAGAGGACTATCGCTCGTTTTAGATGCAGTGGGTTTTATTACTGTACAATAAATTACAGGCCATGACTGGCTTTGTCTTTGACTTCCAAATCATCAAACACCACTGCGTTACTTTATCACATTCAGACAGACAGACAGGCACATACAAAATGTAAACATGTCTGGACCCACTTCAAACCTGTAATCATATGGATATAGTCTTCATCTTCATTGCTCTGAGGTGCCATCTTTAATAAGCACTGATGGACAACGATTTTCTCCATTTCTCTTTCAACAATGCATGTGGATCTTTTTGTAAACACACACACAGCCATCCCTGAGGCACGCACTCTCTCAGTGCGTGTAAAGAGACGCCGTGAACACAATGTCTCTGCGAATGGCCAGCGATGCTCTCTCCATCTTGCTGCCCAAAACCGAATCACCTACGATTCGGGCCGCTTGTCTAACCTCCTTCAGGACTTCGTCCAATCTCTGAATGCAGCGCACCACCGTCCCTTCCTGCACGTCTGTCAGCTGGGCGATCTCCGCAAAGGGCTGTCACACACACACACACACACATGCTCTGATTTAAAACTATAATGTAATGCACTGTTTATACCTGTTAAATGTCTTCCAGTTTGAGATCTCCACAAGCGTGGTGATCGATCATGATAAAGAACTGTGATGGTACACAGATCATAGGTGATAATAAACAGCAAGTAAAAAACATAAAAAGACGCCTCGGTGTACTGTTGTTGGAAAATAATCGATACGGCGGGCGGTGGGATACGTGCACTTGTGATCTAAAACAGGGGTGTCTGATCTTATCCAGAAAGGGTCGGTGTGTGTGTGTGTGTGCGCAGGTTTTCAGTCCAACCAATCAGGAGCCACACCTGATTCCATCTGTTTAAATCAGCGGATCTTGGCTTTCAATAGAGTCAGGTGTGGCTTCTGATTGGCTGGAATGAAAACCTGCACCCACACCGGCCCTTTCCGGATAAGATTAAACACCCCTGATTTAAACCGAACAATACACAGAATAAAAATGTGTTGGTATTTATATCAGAGAAGCATGTCTAATCTAATCAGTGATACGGTACGTTTTCCGTAAGGAGATGTAAAAATGAATGATTTTACATTTACGGAAGGAGTCTCCGCCATGCTAAAGTCTTCAGAACAGTAGATTTTGTGCGTTAGGTCATCTTGGTAACAAGACAAGTTGCGTTTTATCTTATTAACAGAGACAGAGAGAGAGAGAGAGAGAGAGACAGAGAGACAGAGAGAGAGAGACGGAGAAAGACAGAGCGAGAAAGAGAGAAAGAGAGAGTGAGAGAGAGTGAGAGAGAGAGAGAGGGGAGAAAGGACTTCCGAGAGAATTGAGAGACTATTTATAGCTGCTATACAGTAAGTGATAACAGGAACTGACTCGTTTCACAGACGTTCCACAACATTAAAAGCAGGATGTGCTGAGATATTGGAAAATAATCAACTTCGGTGTGTTAACAGTCACTCAGTTTCATCACACCAGACCGGTCATTGATTATTTTCCTAAAACAGCACTCCTTATTTAACACACCATTAAATTCCTATTTTTAAAAAAATAAATAAATAACACACTCGCAAAAATTCTCATAGAAACGAGGCCAGTGTTCGCTCAGTGACGAGCAGTGTGGGTTTTTGGGTCAGTGCTCACCATTCCTCTGGCCCAGCAGTACACCACCTCAGTCAGGCCAAACTTAAGCTGGGACACGAAGTCTTCGGTGGTCTGAGCGAGGCCGCAGTCGCGCTGTAGCTCCCCGATACGCTGAGCCACACCCAGCACCCGATCGATCGCCTGTTTGAGGGAGACGAGACAAACAGTCATGATGTTATCGCTCAAGTTATTGAAACTCAAGGTCATTGAGCATCCGTTTCTCTACTCGATTCTCTCGTGCTCCATCCTTCAGAGGCTCTCCTGCATGCTATAAATCATTCATACACGCGCGCACACACACACAGCTTTCCTTTCATCACTGTTTCAGGCCCTCTTTAAAACATGTCTTCTGTCAGTGTTGTTTAACAACTCTGGAACATGAACAAGCATATAGTATCTCACAAAAGTGAGTACACCCCTCACATTATTGTAAATATTTGATGATATCTTCTCATGTGACAACACTGAAGAAATGACACTGTGCTACAATGTAAAGTAGTGAGTGTACAGCTTGTGTAACAGTGTAAATTTACTGTCCCCTCAAAATATCTCAACACACAGACATTAATGTCTAAACCACTGGCAACAAAAGTGAGTACACCCCTAAGTGAAAATGTCCAAATTGACAAAGTGTCAATATTTTGTGTGGCCACCATTATTTTCCAGCATTGCCTTAACCCTCTTGGGCATGGAGTTCACCAGAGCATCACAGGTTGCCACTGGAGTCCTCTTCCAGTCCCCCGTGATGATATCACGGAGCTGGTGGATGTTAGAGACCTTGTGCTCCTCCATCTTCTGTTTGAGGATGCCCCACAGATGCTCAATAGGGTTTAATCCATCACCTTCACCCTCAGCTTCTTTAGCAAGGCAGTGGTCGTCTTGGAGGTGTGTTTGGGGTCGTTATCATGCTGGAATACTGCATACTGATCATGCTCTGCTTCAGTATGTCACAGTACATGTTGGCATTCATGGTTCCCTCAATGAACTGTAGCTCCCCAGTGCCGGCAGCACTCATGCAGCCCCAGACCATGACACTCCCACCACCATGCTTGACTGTAGGCAAGACACACTTGTCTTTGTACTCTTCACCTGGTTGCTGCCACACACGCTTGACAACATCTGAACCAAATAAGTTTATCTTGGTCTCATTAGACCACAGGACATGGTTCCGGTAATCCATGTCCTTTATGTAGAGCAACAATTCTTTTTTTTAGATCCTCAGAGAGTTCTTTGCCATGAGGTGCCATGTTGAACTTCGTGACCAGTATGAGGGAGTGTGAGAGCAATGACACCAGATTTAACACACCCGCTCCCCATTCACACCTGAGACCTTGTAACACTAACAAGTCACATGACACCGGGGAGGGAAAATGGCTAATTGGGCCCAATTTGGACATTTTCACTTAGGGGTGTACTCCCTTTTGTTGCCAGTGGTTTAGACATTAATGTCTGTGTGTTGAGTTATTTTGAGGGGACAGTAAATTTACACTGTTACACAAGCTGTACACTCACTACTTTACATTGTAGCACAGTGTCATTTCTTCAGTGTTGTCACATGAAAAGATCTCATCAACTATTTACACAAATGTGAGGGGTGTACTCACTTTTGTGAGATTCTGTACGTGTGTGTGTGTGTGTGTGTGGAGCTCAGCAGGTGTGTTGCCCTTCCTGGAGGCTGGGAGCAGAAGCAGCCAGTTCCAGTAACTGCACTCTGGCAACAGTGAGTCAGTAAGCACTCTGATTACACAGACTGGCAAGTGTACTTCGAAACAACAATTTTAAAATTCTTTTTCACATGTTTCCTTATTCAAATTCCTTATTCACTGGTTTCTAACCAGTGGATAACTGAACCGATTTCTCATTATGTGGAGCACGGTGGCTTAGCAGATAGCATTGTCACCTCGTACCTCCAGGATTGGGGGTTCAAATCCCTCCGGGTACTTCGGTTCACTCCCCCAGTCCAAAAGACATGCCCTGCAGGCTGATTGGCATGTCTAGTGTGTGAATGTGTGTGCGATTATGCCCTGCGATGTTCTGGCATCCCGTCCAGAGTGTCCCTCGCCTTGTTCCCAGTCCCTTGGGATATGATCAGGTACAGAAAATGGATGGATGGACGGATTTCTCATTCACGTTATATAAATTTAAATGGCAGTTAGGTTCAGTATTTTGTTTTGTTATATGATATCTTGAAGATCACACTGCATATTGCCAACGTTTCTGGATAAAAGTGCACTGCTAATAAAACAATTGCACATGTGGAATCAAACTTTACCAATATTGAGACTTCTAGATAGATATTTTGTCCAAGCATGTCTCCACTATTTTGTATTGTGTGAGCTCCCGGACATGCCGAAGCACTACGGTGTTAATAAATATGCCTTTTCTTTGTCCTGCGAGCTTCACGCTAAACGTCCGATCCCACCTATATGAGTAAAAACCACCTGCTTGTGCGGGTGTTTCGTTGAGGTCCCACAGGATCACAGTCCTGATCTACACCTTTAACACATGTCCCCATAAAAGACATCAATTACACATTAATTAAAGGTCTTTAACATTTTTTGTGTCACCGCCCCCACCAAACATTTCTTTAAATCAATGTCCCTCATGTAATGGCTGACAGTTTGTTCTGAAGCATAGATCTCTTCATTCGGCCTTCCCGCCAAAGGTAATGAACAGGAGAGAAACTTCCAGAAGGCTGTAATGACTGGACTCTGCTATACTTCTATAACAAATTGAACATTAGCAGTGTTACAAGCATGCGCGCCCACACACACACACACAGATGTCGCTGTGCAATACCTCTTGGATTGTGTTGGGGATGTGTGGTTCTATCTGAGTGTTCTGTGTGAACACGAGGCAGGACAGCAGGGCGGCGCTCTCCTCTGGGGCCAGAGGACTCAGCGTGTTCTCAAACAGCAGCTCTGTGAGAAGGAGCTCATGACTGCTGATCTGACACGCCACTCGACCCTTCAGCTGCACCGCTCCGCTACCGTCGATGTAGTTCAGAGCCTCCAGGACCTGTGGATCAGATCACCAAAATATATTCACATCACTTAACTGTTATACAACACTACACGGTGCTAGTGCGTTTCTTGAAAATACACAACAGATATTCAGCCGACATCACTTACTGTTATTATGACACGTCTAAACAAAAGGACACATTTTCCACTGTTTTACTAGGTTCAATACCGTGAGGAGACTTCTCAAGAGTTCTCTACACAGAGAAGTTTGGGGAGAAGAAATGCTACACCATTTTCCCCACTTAATTGCCATGAAAACTCACATCATTGATAGAAAAGCAATTCTTCCATATAAAGCACGCACGTCACACTGAAATATAACACAGCTGATCTGAATTAAAAGATTTTGAATTCTTCATGAATCGATTTTCAGATCTAGAAACAACTGAGAGAGAGAGAGAGAGAGAGAGAGAGAGAGAGAGGGAGAGAGGGGAGGTGAGTGCAATAAAGAGATAAAATGATAAAATTTACCATGTCAGATTGTTAGCATTGGCCAGTTGCTGTGGTATAAGCCAGTTTGAGACATCAGCTTCAGGTCTGTAACATTGACACTGCCTGTCCGGGCGCATCACACTACTCGGTCACTGATTATTTTCCTCCAGTAGCACTCCCCAAAGTGTTTTACTAACTACAAAATGTCACTGTTTTCTTTTTATATAGGAGGATGATATTTACGAAACTCATAATTATACATTTCTCACTATACTACTCAAACTACGTCCTCCGTATTACACACGGTCTAACTGCTCTACTATGTGCCACTATGTCTTTGGGAAGCGATCAGGATAGTAGCGGTAATAGCCGGGTAACGTAACAGGCACGGACCTTAATCCTCTGGTGGTACTCAGGCAGCAGAGTCAGTGACTGATCCGAGATCAAGTACAGCAGTTTGTCCAGCTCGTCCTGCAGTTTCATCCGCTCCTGCACACGTGCAAACTGAGGACAAAATAAAAAGGAGCTGCTGTTAGACCATCCACTCAGTCGTTAATCACTCACGCAGACGCTTTTCTCAGAGTAAATTAAAAATTAGTGTCAGGAGATGAGTTTAATCTCATTCCTCCAATGCTGGAGTCTGGATGACATTAACAGGAGCATATGAGACATTAGCCTCTTATGCAACGAGACTGAAGGGATGGCAGCCGGGGCCAGAAGGATTAGCTATTATAATTCGCTTTTTAATACCACACAAAAATGTGCAGCTTGAAAGAACGCACTTAGGATTATGTATAAGTAAGTAATAGTCAGTAGATACTTCTGATGGTTTTTTTGTGAATCAATGTGAATCAAAACATTCCACACAATTTTTAGACTTATGAATAACACCGTAAAAACGTTAGTATTAATGAAGATAATTCAAATTAAAGCGGCAAGCAGCCAGACTCCATGAGCTGCATATTCACAGGTGCGCAGCAATCGTTGCATAAACAAATCACAGGAAAGCAGAGCCATAACTATAGGCAAAGGGATTCAAGATGATTTGTAGTTTCACGAATTTGCCAGTCCGTTATGGGAGAACGGTTTTGAATATCAGGGCTCCTTTGATAACCTGTGCTCAGACAGGGCTCAAGATGATGAGAGGCAAATTTGGTGAACACTGGGTATAATTTAGAGGAGGAGTAGCAAAAAAGGCAGTTAGATGTAAGCATTTTTTTAAGCACTTGTTACTTTCAACCAATAGTTGGTGTGGGCTGGAAATTTGTTACATAGCCTCTGGTCATGGTCCTGAAGGTGCCTGCCAAATTTTGTGTTGTTGCTGAGATACAGCCTCACATCCTGTTTGGCGGCTCTGTTGTCAGGTTTGTCAGCAGATTACAGGCAGATTAAAAATACCTTTTATGAGGCTTACTCTGAAGATTGTGTGCACCACATTTGGTGATGATTGAACAAAATCTGTAGGAGGAACAGCGAAAAAACAATTTTTGACAAAATCCAAGACGGCGGAAATGGACGTCATAGGGTGCGACTCGTCTCGACCAAGGGAAACCAGAGATGCCCGGCATTTCAATTTTGGACACAAGGTTCAAAGTTATGACCAAAAAATGTACTTCTAAATTAGGCCAAAATTTGACCCAAAGGTGGCAATAAAATGTTGGCAGCTCTTGGCCCAAATCTTCCTTAGACCTTCCCCAATCAGTGTGCCAAATTTCACAACTTTTTAACAGACAACTCTATGAGCTGTCATAGACAACCAGAAGAAGAAGAAGAAGAAGAAGAAGAAAACATAGAATAACAATAGGGTGCTTACATACCTTCGGTGCTTGGCCCCCTAATAAGACGACAGTATTGACTGAAAACACTTAATCCAAGATTTAAAGAAAGAGCAAGAGAACAAAAAGAACCCCAAACTTGGTGGTCCTTCACCAGACAGGCAAGAATGAGTGAGACAGGTAAACATAGGCACAGGTGAGGAAAGAACAGAGCAAGATATACCTGCTCAGTGAAGGTGGGTGAGTGGGTGCAGTGGAAGTCTTTGAGGCTGTCCTGAAGGACTCGCTGCCTCATCACACCCTCCACCACATCCACACCCTTCAGGTGGAGGTCATTCACGGGGTCGAGGGTCGTGATGCCGTTCTGGTTGGCCTCGGCCAATCGCAGGAGCTCCTGAGTTGAAGTGGAAATGGCTTGACCAGGTGGATCCAGTCTGGGCAGAAAAGCAGGAAAGTTCACTTTAATGATCTGAGAACATGAAATAAGTGCAAGCGGATACAAAACAGATGCTCGTCTACCTGAAGCGGGGCTGCTGTCTCTTGTTATAGTTATCGATAATCCTCTCTGGGATGACCTTCAGGGTCTTAACTGTGATTGCAGAAATGTCTTGCGGCTTCAGCTTCTGCACCGTGTGACTGCAGGGACCTAAACACAAACAAACACGTGAACAACCAGGACAATTCATCTTCTCTTTATCTTACAGTAGCCAGTACAAGTAGGTGACGTGTACTAGACTGACCCTCTGGGGTGAAAAGGCTGGTGTCGTGAAGGTGTGTGAACACCCGGTTGATCTGAACGGGCACTGCGGATTCTTCGTTGCCTTTCTCACAAATGATGAGGGCAGTGAACGTCCGATTCACCGAGTCAGTGGACACCTGAGGGCAGCAGAATGGCAGACACGTCCACTGAACAAACTCGGCTAAAGAGCTCTCGAGCAGTGGCAATGAAAAAAATATATATATACACAGACAAATATATATGCAAGCCTTCACATACGGACCTGTAAGAGGACAGCCAGGGCATTGAAGTGCTGAGCGTTGTTGACCACGACGACCCGTCCCACTGACAAGGCCTTCATTCCGTTCACCGACTCCATCACTGCTTGCTGAGACAGTGGGCGTGGAAAACTTGTTCTTAACTTGTTTTTACATTTGTACAAAAACCCCAAAGTTTTTCTTTCTTTTTTTTTTTTACATAAATAGTCTTCAGTATGTACTTCAATATAGAAGTATTAGTATATGGAATTACAGAGGCGTCATATATTATGCACAGGATATGTAGGCCTGTGCTGGTGTGTGTCTGTGATGAGGTGTGTGTGTGTTTGTTTATGTACCTGCAGGGCTTCTGCTGTAATGCGTAGCTCTGTCAAAGTGTGGTAATACGAGAGCAGATCAGATAACTGACCCTCTGTGTCAAGAGGTGGGAGAGAGGAAAGCTCACGTTTCAACTCTGATATCCTCCTCTCATTAGTCTGAAAGACAGAGACACGGAGCGAGAGAGAGAGAGAAGAGAGACATTGAGAGAGGGAGACAGTGAGAGAGAGAGAGAGACATTGAGAGAGGGAGACATTGGGAGAGGGAGACAGCGAGAGAGAGAGAGAGAGACATTGAGAGAGGGAAACAGTGAGAGAGAGAGACATTGAGAGAGGGAAACAGTGAGAGAGACATTGAGAGAGGGAGAGAGTGAGAGAGAGAGAGAGAGAGAGATTGAGAGAGGGAGACAGTGAGAGAGAGAGAGAGAGACATTGAGAGAGGGAGACAGCGAGAGAGAGACATTGAGAGAGGGAGACAGTGAGAGAGAGAGACAGAGATAAATGTTGAGAGCGAGAGACAAAGGGATAAATGTTAAGAGCCAGAGATTGAGACAGTGAGATAGAGAGAGTGCTAGAGAACGAGAGAAACAGTGAGATGAATTTTTTTTTATAGGTTTAACTTTGTTTATTTGTGTAACTTTTAATTTAATCTACCTGCACTATTTGCTTTGGTAACAACGTCATTTCTAATATTCATGCAAATAAAGCCCTGTTGAACTGAACTGGAGAGAGGGGGGGGGAGATAGAGAGAGAGATAGAGAGTGAGAAAGCATGCAAAGGCAGAAAATTTGCATTGTTAATTTGCCAAATGTTACATCTTACATCTGCTACATATCTTTCCTAGGAATCTGAGAGAGAAAAACCCCTCAGAGGTCAACCTAAAACTGTTTGAATTTTTTTTTATACCCCGCTAACTCTCCAACAGTCCATATATTATTTTCACCTTATTGAATTTCCTGTATTTAATGCTCTGTTTAAATAAAATAAATAGATAAATAAAGATCTGTGAAGAGCAGGGGCCGCTGGGAAATGAATCCACCTGCGTGTCCCTGTGGTTCTCGGAGAAGCTCCTGCGCATCATGTCGGTGACTCTGAGGGCCTCGACTCGCAGCAGGTTGAGGATCATGGTGTAAGTCAGCCTAAACTGGGACTGCAGCAACGTCGGCTTTCCCTGAGGAAACACGGAGAATCGGGTTAGACTGCAAACGGGTCAAATCAAAGGCTTGTTACATGTCACACTTATTAACACAGATATGATCCAACAGACGAGAAAATAAACTCAAAAAAAAAAAAAAAAAAAACCCAACTCCTTGATTTTCATCAGTTCGTTCTTTTTTCTTTTCTTTTCTTAGGAACGTGAAAAAAATGAGTCAAATGGGTTTGATGGAGACTGCAGCTCTCTTTCGATCCCGCTGTGAGTAATTACATCTCTCAGTCCATCGGGGTGATGTTGCCATGGAGCAGCCGGTCGGCACGACCCCCATCGCCATGGCGCCGATTAACATTCAGAGAAGAACCAGATAGGATCCCTTAAACCCACACACACACACACACACCATTCATAACTTGGCATAGTTTTGGTTCCCAGACTACAAAAACAATCCTACGACATCTTACTTCCATCTACCCGAGTCCCAATCTACACACGCGAGTCCCAATCTACACACGCCTTCTAACCAATGATATCAAACATCTCAAATACTGTATTACGATCGTCCACACAGCTCCTGCCTCGTCCAGCTGGAAAAATAAATAAATAAATAAATAAAACCACAATAAAAATCACCAACGCATCCCTACTCACAGACCTGGAACAGTGATGAGACCGCGATACGGTACACGTCTCCAGGCATGGTATACGATACGATACGATACAAAAACATTCAACACGCTGCAATTCGCTAGCGATGTGATGCGATTCAGTTCCGCACAGATACGATTCGATTCAGGGAAGTTCCACTTTAAGGAGTGTACGTTTTCTCTGTAGCGTGATAATCTGCATTTTCCGTCTTTACTTAAAGAAAGAGAAATCATCTTATAGAGATCTTCTGTTTATAGCTGCTAGGAATTGCTTCTGATTCAAACGTCTGATTCTTTACAGCACTAACCTGGAATTTAACAACTATATCAAACCAAATAAATGCCTCGGGCTAAATCTTTTAAAGAGGAGATTAAAATCGGTGAATAATAAAATGGAGGTGCACTCGGTGTCAGAACCCACCAGCATCATGGTGTGCAGGTCTGACATTTCGTGAACTCCAGTCTTGCAGAGGATGATGACCGTGCCTGTAGCATCCAGGCCTCTTCTGCCTGCTCTCCCCGCCATCTGTATGTACTCACCTGCAGACGAGAACACACACACACACACAGAAAATCTTTCAGACTGCGTATTAATTAATGTCGGGCTGAGTTTAGCGTTTACTCTTCTTCTTTTTTTACAAATTCAGGCAAAGGTTGTGACGGAATCAGGATTGAATTGATACAGGAGGCGTGGCCTCTGTGTCCGTCAGTCAGCCACAGTGAAGGAGGCGAGGCCTCTGTCCCTGTCAATTTTTACAAAGGAGGTATGGCTTCTGTGTCCTAGTAAAGAAGGTGGGGCCACTTCACTAGAGACATGATCTGCGTCCAAAATCACGTACTGTGACAGTACCTACTGCATTCGATTCAGTACCTACCGCTCTCGATTTAGTGCCTACCACATTCGATTCAGTGCCTACCGCTCTCGATTCAGTGCCTACCGCTCTCGATTCAGTGCCTACCACTCTCGATTCAGTACCTACCGCATTGGATTCAGTACCTACCACATTGGATTCAGTGCCTACCGCTCTCGATTCAGTGCCTACCGCTCTCGATTCAGTGCCTACCGCATTCGTTTCAGTACCTACCGCTCTCCATTCAGTGCCTACCGCATTCGTTTCAGTGCCTACCGCATTCGTTTCAGTACCTACCGCTCTCGATTCAGTGCCTACCGCTCTCGATTCAGTGCCTACCGCTCTCGATTCAGTGCCTACCGCATTCGTTTCAGTGCCAACCGCATTCGTTTCAGTGCCTACCACTCTCGATTCAGTACCTACCGCATTGGATTCAGTACCTACCGCATTGGATTCAGTGCCTACCGCTCTCGATTCAGTGCCTACCGCATTGGATTCAGTACCTACCGCTCTCGATTCAGTGCCTACCGCATTCGTTTCAGTACCTACCGCTCTCTATTCAGTGCCTACCGCATTGGATTCAGTGCCTACCGCATTCGTTTCAGTACCTACTGCTCTCGATTCAGTACCTACTGCAATTGATTCAGTAAATAATGCTCTCGATTCAGTGCCTACTGCATTCGATCCAGTGCATACTGCATTCGATCCAGTGCCTACTGCATTCGATTCAGTGCCTACTGCATTCGATTCAGTACCTACTGCAATCGATTCAGTGCCTACTGCATTCGATCCAGTGCCTACTGCATTCAATTCAGTAAATAATGCTCACGATTCAGTACCAACTGCATTCGATTCAGTAAATAATGCTCTCGATCCAGTGCCTACTGCATTCGATCCAGTGCCTACTGCATTTGTTTCAGTACCTACTGCTTTCGATTCAGTACCTACTGCTCGGCCGTTGATACAGTACGTCCTGATCAGTTTAAGTGTGTAGTATGAATACAATCCAGACACATTACATCCACCATGTTGGCATCGTCAACTTAAAAAGAGTCGATATGCTGCCCTCCGCCATTTTTTATTCTGGTAGCTCTTCCGCACCAGTCCCGTTGCTTTATTAGCGCAGTGTCTATAGAGTTCATTGGTTCCATACTGCAGAATCATCCAGTAAAAAAATGACTGTTTTATGAAAATACTACTTCTTTGGCGCACTGCTTTCCGCCTACTGTATAGTAGGGGTTATTCAGACGCAGTCATGGCTTCTGGGGAAGATCAGTCACAGTGAAGGAGGCATGGTCTCTGTGTCTGTCAGTGACACCCGAGGAGGCGCGGCCTCCGTCAGTCACACCAGATGAGGCGTGGCCTCCGTCAGTCACAGTGAAGGAGGCGTGGCCTCTGCACATGTCAGTCACAGTGAAGGAGGCATGGCCTCCTTGCATTTAGTCCTGTTGAACATGCATCAAGATGCACAGATGATTTCAGAATTAAAAACACAGCCCTCTAGACCATCAGTGACAGACTCCCATCTCTCTCACTTAACATCAAATACCAATACGTTACTCAATAATAATAATTCTAGTAATAAGATGTGATGTTCAGCTTATGACTCTCATATTTGCTCATTTATTTATCCAATTATTTAATAAAAACTCATTTTAGTTTAAATGCTAAACTATGTGTCATTTCCAATGTTCTTCCTCTCACTGATCACGATGTGCAAAGCCATTACACTCATCTATGCAAAGCGATTACGCCCACTCGGCACAAACACAGAGGCAGATCAAAGGCCTCCTGTAGTATTTCACAAAGCTTTCGGTGAAGAGAACATGTACATTAGACATCTCTCTTGTACACACGTAATTGTGTTGCCCATTCACTGTGATCTGTGCAATTATTAACAGTAATGAGTATCAATTCAGTCTTCCTTAATTACTGTCATCAGGAATAGTCATGAAAAACAGGAACAGCCTGGCAGGCATGGAATTCTCTCTCTCTCTCACACACACAGCTCCAGAATTATTGGCACCCTGACCTTGACCCCTCTCAACAGTCCAGCTATAGACCAATATCAAATCTCCTCTTCACCTCTAAGATCTTAGAAAAGGTTGTAGCACAGAAGTTATGATCATAGCACAGAGACAGCGTTAGTAGTAAACGACCTTCTACTGACCTCTGATCAGGGTTGTGTCTCGTTACTTGTGTTACTCGACCTTAGTGCAGCTTTTGATACTATAGATCATTCTATTCTCCTTGATAGATTAGAAAATGTTGTTGGCATTAAGGGAAAGGTCCTCTCCTGGCTCTGGTCTTATCTGACCGAGCGTTATCAGTTCGTAGATGTAAATGGAGACTTCTCCACTCATAGAAACGTTAAATTTGGTGTTCCACAAGGTTCTGTTTTAGGCCCACTGCTTTTTACTTTATATATGCTACCTCTAGGTCAAATTATTCGTAGACATGGAATTAGTTTCCACTGTTATGCGGATGATATGCAGCTGCATGTTTCAGCAAAGCCAGAGGACAGACAGCAGCTTAATAAAATTGAGGAATATGTAAAGGACATTAGATGTTGGATGCTAACTAACTTACTTCTACTTAATTCTGATAAGACAGAAATACTTGTATTAGGACCACGTGTAGGTAGAAGTAAGACTTCTGATCACATGGTTATGCTGGATGGACCAGGGCGGCTGTGGATCAGGTGGTAGAGCGGGTTGTCCACCAATCCGTAGGGTTGGCGGTTCGATGGCCCGGATGACTCCACATGCCGAAGTGTCCTTGGACAAGACACTGAACCCCAAGTTGCTCCTGATGGCAAGTTAGCGCCTTGCATGGCAGCTCTGCTACCATTGCTGTGTGTGTGTGTGTGTGTGTGTGTGTGTGTGTGAGAGAATCGGTGAATGAGACACAGTGTAAAGCACTTTGGATAAAAGCGCTATATAAAGTTCGCCATTTACTTCTGTCTCATCATGTACAGCAATAAAAGACCTTGGACTCCAGTCTATCATTTGATGCTCATGCAGAGCATCTTATCTAAGATAAGAAATATATTGTCACTACACAATGCAGAAATATTAGTTCATGTATTCGTCAATCTAGACTAGATTACTGTAATGCCTTACTGTTTGGATGTTCCAGTAGGAGCATAAACAAACTCCAGTTAGTCCAGAATGCAGCTGCTAGAGTTCTAACTAGAACGAGAAGATATGACCACATCACCCCGATCCTAGTATCTAATCACTTCGTATCTGAGTGACTTTTTGGTTTTCTATGATCCGCCACGCCTACTTAGATCAAAAGATACAGGCTATTAGACGGTACCTTGAATAGCAAAGGCTACAGCAGGGGGACGAGCTTTCACATACAGAGCTCTACATTTATGGAACAGTCTTCCAATTAGTGTTCGGGACTGATCTGTCTCAGATGTCCTACCTCTGGATGGAGCTCTCATCTACTCCAATTCCAGACTGCTGGGACTTCTAAGTCCAAACAGACTTCATATAACTCCATAATTAACTTTTTCACACTATCCGTTGTTACCCAGATGAGGATAGGTTCCCTTCTGAGTCTGGTTCCTTTCAAGGTTTCTCCCTCTTAACATCTTAGGGAGTTTTTCCTTGCCACCGTCACCACCGTCTTGCTCAAAATTCAGTTTTTTGCTCAAAAATCGCATTTTTAATATCTGTATACCGTGTTTATATATTTCTGTAAAGCTGCTTTGAGACAATGTCTATTGTAAAAAGCGCTATACAAATAAAATTGAATTGAATTATTGGTGGGGAAACAGATTATGATAAAATGTCTTTGTGGTTAATTCATCAAGCCTAAACCTGATGAGTTAGCTGAAAAAGACAGTTCACAAGATTTAAGACGCTGGAGCATCTGGAAAGAATCTGTATTATACAGATTTCTCATTCGGTATTCTCCAATCTCATCAAGATTCATAGACTGGTTATATTGGCAAAAGGACCTTGCTCAAACTTCTAAATGCAGAGGTGACAATAATAGTGACATGTTCAAAATATTACATTTGGGGCTGCCTATTTTCTTCAAATAAATTTACTTCAATTAAAAGGTTCGAGTTCGGTCATGTTTTCAGTGGGAGATTGAGATAATTAACCACAACAACCCGTCCCACCCCCAACCGATCGTAACCAAGGGAGCCAATAATTCTAGACCCGACTGTAGGTCCAGCAGGAGAGAAGTACAAAGAATTGACAAGGGCAAATTATAAATCTTTTCACCAGGATGAAGGTTTCTGAATCCAGTTCCATCATGTTTGCGGATGCTGTCGAACACCACGGTCCTGGCCGGCATGTTCACACCCATCGCAAAAGTCTCGGTGGCGAATAGAACCTGCACGAGAGAGAGAGAGAGAGAAACATCGCTGTGATCATCTGCATGCACTATGTGATTACTGAATCACATTCATCATCGTGCTAGTTACAGCTAATTCCCAGTGGGTTTTGTAATGCGCAAATCAACAAGCCTTGTGGAATTACTTGATATTAAAGTTCTACATAATAATGGCATTAGAAAGAAGTAAAACTCGTTCAAAAGTCTCATTAAAAACTGCAAAATGCCCCCAGCACATCCTCATAAGACCAGAAGGCATGCATCATGATGGAACCTCATTAGCTCTTATACATTACATAAGGAACAAAGAAAAAACATGTTGAGGGGTGCAGCAAAGGGGGGGTTGCAGTCTGATATGATATAAGGTTACTGCTACCACCACGAAGCACGGAATTGATTATGTCTATATCAACACGTCCTGTAGTGTTTTATTCCTCTCTGCCATTGATGATAACCATCATAATTTTTATCCATTTATAGTTATATTTAATGTTGTGGAATGTGAGCGAGACATGCTAGTTCCTAAATTTCCTTCATCCATTTATTATTAGTCTTACACTACCGGTCAGAGGTTTGTGGACACTCGATTACTATGTTTCTCATGATCTTAAAAACCTTTTGATCTATGGTGCTGTGGCATGAGAAACAGTAACGTGCCTGTTACATGCTTAAGAACAACTGAAATATTGGGGGGTTTTAGGCATAAAGTTGAGTTTAAAAGCGTTAAAGAGCACACGATCGAATAGTCATTTGATGTCATTTTTGGATTCGTAAAAGTAAAAGAAATACTTTTGAATTCCTCACAAAGACCCATTTTAAATCGAACGTATTAAAACCGCTGGATGTGGTCATAGGGCGTACACGGAAACAACACGTATAGCAAACCGTTTTAACACGTACTTTTACAAGGCCTTTAGAGAAAAGCATTTCGATGACCTCCTTCAGGATCGGCAGGATGCCGCTGTGGTGCACGGCAACACCTCTCTTCAGCAAGTCCCTCATCAGCAGGACCTGACAACCAAAAACATCATTATTTATGTGCCTAGTATCAGAATCTACTGCTCTGACAAAAATCATAGGGTACAGTGCATCTGGAAAGTATTCACAGCGCTTCACGTTTCCTACATTATGTCTTATTGCAAAATGGATCAAATTCATTATTTCCCTCAAAATTCTACAAACAGTACATCATAATGACAACATGAAAGAAGTTTGTTTGAAATCTTTGCAATTTTATTAAAAATAAAAAACAAAAAGTACATGTACATAAGTATTCACAGCCTTTACTCAATACTTTGTTGAAGAAGCTTTGGCACCAATTACAGCCTCAAGTCTTTTTGAGTATGATGCTACAAGCTTGGCACACATGAGCAGTTTCTCCCATTCTTCTTTGCAGGACGTCTCATGCTCCATCAGGTTGGATGGGGAGCGTCG
>JAFFST010026360.1:4406-21202 GCA_022414735.1 Noturus placidus | reverse complement strand
AGATACAGTGATGAGGATGAGGATGAGGACTCTGTATACAGATACAGTGATGAGGATGAGGACTCTGTATACAGATACAGTGATGAGGATGAGGACTCTGTATACAGATACAGTGATGAGGATGAGGACTCTGTATACAGATACAGTGATGAGGATGAGGATGAGGACTCTGTATACAGATACAGTGATGAGGATGAGGATGAGGACTCTGTATACAGATACAGTGATGAGGATGAGGACTCTGTATACAGATACAGTGATGAGGATGAGGACTCTGTATACAGATACGGTGCTGCAGTGTACACTATGATTAAAAATATCACTGCATTCAATAACACATTACACATAACTCATGATCAGAAAATTATCATTCCTGTGTGAAATGTGAAATTTGAAGTTTATTGATTTACTGTCCACAAAGTGTTGATTATGAGTAACGTTATTTTTATACACAATTCTGATTCAAGTTAATTTCTGGATCAATCTATCCAGAAAAAACATAACTGTTAATTATTGTCAGTTTTGTATTGGCCAAAACGTTCCTCTGAATATTCTGGAGTTCGCTTGATTTTTTATTCATTTCACAAAATTACACAATCCTGGAGGGACTGAAGAAAGACGTCAGTAGCCTTTGGCGTATTATTTATTGACTGGCAAAGTTATTTTCTTTTTAAATACTTTTTATACTTATTTTTATAAGTGAATGAGTACACAAATCCTCTAGTCAACTTATGAAAAGACATTAGTGTCAGAAAGATGGTAATTGAATCTAATGCAAGTGTGCCTCGTCCCTCAGGGTTGAAAAGGTTTAAATATGCTAAATGTCTATGACACGATGGATTCTGGCCAAAAACGCCGCTTTGTTGTTCTTGTTGTTGTTGTTTCAAAACATAAGGGCAAGGAGTGATATTAGAAAACTGGAATATATATATATATATATATATATATATATATATAGAGAGAGAGAGAGAGAGAGAGAGAGAGAGTATATAATCTTGTAAAGCCATTTCCCTAATGAGTGGAAAACATGTTAGTGCACAGTCAAAAGGTAGCTGGCATTAGTTAAAAAGACTAGCAGACTAATTCACTGAAAAATGCTAATGTAATATACTTTGAAGGACAGCTAGTCAGGAACAGAAAGGGTGATCATATTTGCATAATGCAAACTCTTTCCGATGTGCTTTCATTCATTATGAGTAACAGTTGGGATTTTAGGAAAGTGTGCTTTTAAAGTTCAGCATGTATAGTATATTTATATTCATCGCTTCACTTCATGTGTGTGAAAGGGGGGAGGGGGGAAGCACGGTGGCGTAGTGGTTAGCACGTTTGCCTCGCACCTCCAGAGCTAGTGGTTTGATTCCTGTCTCTGCCCTGTCTGCATGGGGTTTGCATGTTCTCCCTGTGCTTTGGGGTTTCCTCTGGGTACACCAGTTTCCTCCCCCAGCCAACAGGCATGCATTGTAGGCTGATTGGTATGTATAAATTGTCCATAGTGTGTGTGATTGTGCCCTGCAATAGGATGGCATCCCATCCAGGGTGCCCCCTCACATTGTACCCTAAACCCCCTGGGGTAGGCTTCAGGCTCCCCACGACCCTGTGGATAATTTAAAGAAATTGGTCTGATAAAAAGTTGATAATGAAGATTATGGAAGAGCTTTTTCAGTTAAGATGTCCACATATCAGCAAGGAAAAAAAATGATACTTTGAAAAAAGTTTGGAAAAGGTGGAAATCACTACCTACGGTGTCAAAGTTATTATATTTATTAAGTTTTACAGTTATTATCCTGCTTGAGTGGTCAATTGAATGATGTTTAAACCTCAATAAGTCAGAAACCATAAACTCAGCTTGGACCTAATGTGTTCTGTCAGTGGAAAGTTCAGGGAGAAAAAGCTCTATAGCTCCATTATATAGCAAGAATGTTATTGCACCCATTTAAATAATGATCCTAATATTTAAATAGTTGGATTCTGGTCAGAGGGGGTCTGTAGAATTTATTATTCACCCCTGGTTACAAAAAGTTCGAGTACCCTCTACTATGGATGGTTTGGTGACTGCAATCTAAGATGGTAGAACTAAAGAAAGTGTTCAATCATCAGGAGCTTTAAAAAAAAGTCCAGATTGATGAAATAAATTGCATTTGTAGTGTAATATATCGAGTTAGAGAGTTATGAAGAGTAATAATGCGCTTGTGATGGTTTCCACTGAGCTCTGCAGTGAGCAGGCAATACTGTTCAGCACCAACAGTGCCAGAAAGTGTGAAAACACCATTATGTGATCTCAACTGGCTGAACAGTGCTTAAAGTCTACGGATCGGATCGCTCAGTACCCTGTACCACCTGCTTTCTTTGCTTTGCAGTGTGGCTGTCTACAATAAATATCTCATATAAATGTTCTGCATAAATACTAGTGGGGGTGGCCGGCACAGTGAGACTCTGTGTGGGTAGCTGAAGGAGAGAGGTGCTGTGTGTGTGTGTGTGTGTGTGTGTGTGTGTGTGTGTGTGTTGTGCTCAGCCTCTGGATCACAGCTTCCTGGAACACTTTGGCCCAATGACAAGGAGAGCTACCAGGAAAGCGTGATCGATTATTCCTCCTCCAAATCAGTCGCTTCTTACGCTTTTACTCTCTTCGTTACGACTTTTGTATCCTCTCTTTCTCTTGCTCTCACCTTTTCTCCCTCTCTTTCTCACTCCCCCAACAGAAGCATGATTCATCTGTACGTAAATAGTGATGAGCCGATGATCTGTGTACATGTCCTCCTAAAGGCCCACTCTCATTGCACAGTAGATTTTCTACATGCATATCGAAATGTTTATTCGCAGCTATTCCCAACACGAGGTCAAATGCGATTACGCCTAACCCTTAACCCGACTTCAGCCTACGCTAGCGTCAACAGCATCATGAACCGGGGTCAAGAGGCAATCTATTCTCTCCGTCAGAGGCAAATAGAAGTTGCTGGTGGGAAAAGAAATACTGAGCAGAGATAAAGATAAAGATGTGCTGAATAGTGTTATTCAGGAGCCACTGCTAGGAGAACGGTAAAGAAATGATGGACGAGTGAGGGAGAGTGATGGGTCTGTCTGAAATCTGAAATGAGCCATTACTGCAGCATATGGGACGCACCTGCCATGTGCCGTCTGCCTCCACGCTTCTGCACAACTGCCG
This sequence comes from Noturus placidus, assembly GCA_022414735.1. Lineage (NCBI taxonomy): Eukaryota > Metazoa > Chordata > Actinopteri > Siluriformes > Ictaluridae > Noturus > Noturus placidus. Next base: position 18,039 of record JAFFST010026360.1, on the reverse strand, counting down.
ACGACTGAAACGCGAAACGGAGTGAGGCAGAAAACTCACAAGAGACCTGCTAAAAGTTGGGGCTCTCATTATAAAATCTGACAGATTGATTTTTTTTTTAAACATTGACTTATCCGTGCTTCATATCCATGTTAGTGTGGAGTGTATTGTTGCTAGCAGGAGTCTACAGGTAGCTCTCACTAGTACACCTTCATACAAGGCAAGACGATATAAATATCTTTACTAAAGCTTTTCATTTTGCACGTTTGCATCACGCCCTTATACTATATATCGAATTTGCTATTAACTACCACGTGCAGCCTATCTTTATCCAGCTTACCTCCTAAGTGAGCTCAAGTTTTGCTTTAATCATAATGAAAGCTAGTACAGTGCACTTAAAGAGAGATTGCTCACCCTCCTTTCTTCTCCTCCTTCTCCGTCATCTCTTGCTCACGGCTCTCTTCCAGTCAATGGAGGGATGAGCGATGGGACTCGATTAGGTTTTCTGGGGGATAATTATGAGCAAAAAAAAAAGTGGAAGGGAAGAGTTTGAAAGATAATATAAGAGAGAAAGGGCCTGGAATGAACACGAACAGAGGATGTGATGGGAGAGAAAGCAGTGGGGGGGGTGGAGAGGTTGGGGGTGGGGGGGTGAGAGAACAGATATGGATGCTAGGGTCATAAAGAGACCGAGAATGGGGATATGAAAGGAAGGGAAATAGATTGGGTTGTGTGGTGAGGCATTAGGAAGAAAGATAGAGGGGCCAGGAGACACATTGGGCTACAATCAGAGTGGAAAGAGAGAGAGAGAGAGAGAGAGAGAGAGAGAGATGCTCTTGAGGGACCATTCTGAGATAAGTGCTTTTAAGGGCACATTAGTGTTCCTGAGAGGCTATTTATTGGGCAGACAAGCTCGGAGTAAAACTGAGTCAACCTACATTACAACCTACATCTTGATTAGCTAATTATTTGGATTAATTGACTGTTTGCATTTGTTTAACATTCATGATTGCCTGTGGTGACCTATATAAGCTTAAACACACACACACACACACACACACACACACACACATACACACACACACACACACAAAATCTCCTAAGGGTATGGGTATTTCCAGTGCCACCACACTTTGGCCTTAGCATTTACAAAGAGGTGTTCAAACTATCTGCTGTGCACAAAGCGAATTTCAGCTCCTACCACTGTGGTGAAAGAAAGAGCATCTGGTTATCAATAAAATTATAAATAAATGTAAAGACTGGAATAACAACCACTTGGAATTGCGTAGCACAAGCTATCAATACTGACAGAACCTACAGAGAACCGTCCAATTCATACCCTTCAGCCAACTTCGACTAGGGACCATGTTTCACTGCCTTACCACCTAATTCTTTTCTGGCTGCAAAGAATCACTTATTGTGAAGCATTTTATCAGAGAGCACCACAATCTGGCAGCTATAAGTGTAGCCAGCCCCCACGTACTCTTTCAACATTCTGTATATATGTAGGCTGTCAAAGCCCTAAACAGAAAGTTTGAAAAAGAATCCTCTTCGCCAATCTAACTTTCTTGCCGTTTTTTTTTTCCCAACGCATGGACATGTATCAGCTCCTACACCCACACTTGAGAGGAGGACTGGGCTTTTTCATGGGTCTACTGGGAGTACATACTTGACTTGTGTATATGTGGGCTGTATTTATACAAGGTCAAGTTTCCACACACCATCAACCTGTTCTGAAAAGTCAGAAATCCTTTTAAAGGTGACGGGTTTCCTGAGCATCATGCAAATGAAAACTTGTATTGAACAGCGTCTGTTCTATACCGACTCTCTCCCCACAACAATCATCCAGCAGTGAAGTGTTCTCAAATGCCGATATGCAGAAAAGTATGTGGACCAAAAAAGAACAGCACCTCGAACTCCGATCACTTTTCTTGAATCGAGAAGAAGCTGGTGTCAGTAAAAGTGTAGCACATTATGCGGTGAACAGATTTCTCCTGGGGAATGTTCTACATCTCAATGGTGACCGATTGCGTTTATCCATCCATCCATCCATCCATCTTCAACCGCTTACTCCTTTTCAGGGTCACGGGGGAACCTGGAGTCTATCCCAGGAGGCATCGGGCACAAGGCGGGGTACACCCTGGACAGGGTGCCAGTCCATCACAGGGCACAATCACATACACACTCACACACATTCACATTCATACACTACGGACACTTTAGACACGCCCATCAGACTACCATGCATGTGTTTGGACTGGGGAGGAAACCGGCGTCCCCGGAGGAAACCCCCGACGCACGGGGAGAACATGTAAACTCTGCACACACATGGCCCTGGCGGGACTCGAACCCCGGACCCTGGAGGTGTGAGGCGGACGTGCGGACGTGCTAACCACTAAGCCACCGTGCGCCACCTCGATTGAGTTTAGTCAACTGTAAAATCGATTGTAATGTGTTTACTCATGCTCAAGCCTCGTAACTCTACATCTTACGAACGTCCCGATCTCACGTACTTACATGTGTCTTAGGTGTCGTCCGTGTTGTTACGCCACAGTGTTGATGAATGCTTGGTTCCGATTCGTCAGACATTGTTGATTCATTTCCTATAACCTCATCTCTGTCTGTAGTTACACGTATACACAGTAAACAATCAACATAAACACAGAGACTAAAACACCAGGAAAGAATCTTCTAGAAGTGAAATGTTAATAGATAACAGCGTCTGCTAAATGAATAAATGATAGTGTATTAATTTCACCCTTCTGGGCGAAGGAGCAATGGCCCGAGCCCTCACCACCCTGAGCATGTACTAGTAGGATTTCAAGAGAAATGGATATAAAATGATGCAAAACGATTTGAGAGGAAATTATTGGTGTTTATTATTCACTCGTTAAAGAGGACCGACGTCACTTATGACAGTGTTCCAGTGCCGTCCAATCATGTTTGTGTATGTAGCTGATTTCCTCACCCCCTTATGTGTTAATGGAAACATTAGCTATCAAACATGTACTGGCTAAAATGTACTTTAGGTGGCCGTTATTCACGCGTGAACTCATAAGACTCACGTTGTAGTTTCCGTTAGCTTTTCATTCGTTCGTGTTTAGCACAAGCCTTAACTCATCATTAGTTCATGTTTAAGTACGTATTAATTCATAGTGCATTATTATTCATGTAGTTCTTATAAAATGTTGCCAGTATAATTATAACATGCCATTCTTCGATGAATAAAAATGTTAGCTTGGGGAAATTGTTTTGGTATAACAGGAATGAAACACTTTAGTAACTTACTTAAATGCACCACCCCGGTGTTGATTATTTTCATAGTACTGCACACACCATTGCACTTTGTTCCAGATTCAGTGGATATCTACATAGGTCTGCACCAGATCGGTCAGTTCTTGCTGTGAGATGTTCCCTCACTCTTCCACCAAGGCATATGCAAGTTCTCGATCACGTCTGGAGGGACAGATGGTTACATGTAATTTTCCACTGCGAGGACGATCAGCTGTCCTTCCTGTCTCCCTGTCTCAGGCGTCTTACATTAGACATTACAGTTTATTGCTCTGAACACATCTGCAGTCCTCATGTCTCCTTGCAGCAGCTCTATGGCATGTTCACGCAGGAGAGCATGAAACCTAGACATCGTTCTTCTGGTGTTTTTCACAGTCAGCAGAACGGTCTCTTTAGTGTTGTAAGTTATTGTAACTGATATTCTCATGAATCAAAGATGGATTCGGAAGCAAATGCAGATTATAACATTTATTAAACAAACGTACAATAAAACAAAGACACTGTGGCATGAAACAAAACACAGGAGCATAGGACACAGGAGTCTAAGACAACAAAAGACAGAGAAACAGTGCAGACAGTGGCTATATATTCACAAGTGTGCTCATTAACAGAGACGTGAATCAGGTGCATGTGGTCATGTGACATGTGGTGCAGTGCAGTGGCTGATGGGAACTGGAGTCCACAGTTTCCTGATACATGACAGACCTTAATCACCTTCCACCTGACCTGTGAACTGTCTTAAGGACTGTTCCACTGGTGCATGTGCAAGAATTACTTTTGGTTCAACAAGCATGAAAAACATCGTGTCATCCCTTTCAAGTAAAGTTCTGTAAATCTTACTATTACTTATTTGACAACTAACCACAAAATTGCACCTGGCCGGTTGTAGATTCTCTCTGGTCCAGTTCAAGGATTAAACTTTGTGTTTGTTTCCAACTGTTCCACTCTCTTGTAGATTCCCGGGGCTTGAGTCTGGGTTAGCACTAAAATACTTTTACTAGTTAATAATTTGAATTGAATAGAAATTCCTTCCATCAGTATGCAGATGACACACTGCTATTTATCAGCTCTGTGTTTGAAGTTTAGACTCGTGTTGTGTGTGATGAAACATGAAAAAGATTACTGTCATACTTCTTTATCCAAGATATCTAGTACATCTCCTACCGGAATATCTCTTTCTTCATTTCATTTATCGATTGTAAATAATGAAACGTCATGCGGTTATAGACTATTATCTGTGATTATTTTGCAAGAATTGGCTAGAAACTCAGTTTCCCAGAACACACCGCAGCATACAAACATGGCAGCACTGGACTACACTTCCCAACACTCACCGACTTTTCTTTCACAGTCGCCGAACTTCCAATCATACACGCCCGAACGCAGTCACTATCGCATTGCAAAGTAACGCTCAGTGTACATTTACCGGAACTTGCCAAGCTTTGATTTGAGCTGCTGTTATAATGTTTTATAGAATATTACTGAACTTCTGAATCAGAATCATGCTTTCAATGTGGTATAATACATATTAATATCGTCATGGTTTTGAAACTCTTTACCTTTCTATGGTCTGCACTTATATAGCACTTTTTTAACCTTAGCAGTTCCAAAGTGGTTCACACTGGTTCTTATTCACACACAAGTGGTAGCAGAGGCGCTAGCTTTCCATCACAAGAAACTTGGGGTTAAGTGTCTTTCCCAAGGACACTTCGAGATGTGGAGTCATGTGGAGTCACACGGAGTCACATGGAGTAAAGTGGAGTCAAGTGGAGTCATGTGGAGTCATGTGGAGTCATGTGGAGTCATGTGGAGTCATGTGGAGTCATGTAGAGTCATGTGGAGTCATGTGGAGTCATGTGGAGTCATGTGGAGTCATGTGGATTCATGTGGAGTCATGTGGAGTCATGTGGATTCATGTAGAGTCATGTGAGTCATGTGGAGTCATGTAGAGTCATGTAGAGTCATGTGGAGTCATGTGGAGTTATGTGGATTCACGTGGGCCTGGAATTGAACTGCCAACCCTACGATTAGTGGACAACCCGCACTACCACCTGATCCCCAGCCGCCCTAAATTTGTAGCTATGTGCCTACTAGGTCACTTAGATCATTAAAAAGAATAGTCATTATTATATGCTATAGTCTATGGCCATTATAGAGCCAACATCACACATGTAATCATATTAGAGGAATAATTTTTCCCTGACCACAGTAATGCTGCATGTTTTGGACAGCTGGAAGATGTAATCCTGTCTTGTTTATTTAGCTTCACTACTAAATATATGGCTGTGTAATTTACGTCTAGGCCTTCTGTACATTCTTGCTGCTAAGAAATATATTTTGAACAGCACTCAAATGGCCACTTATGAGAACAATTCAGCGTGACCATTAGGAAATTAAGCACCATTAGGATCAGCCAGGGGACTAAAAACATCATGAAGTCAGCAAGATAGCTCATTCAAACCATTCAATCACTCGAGTTAAAACCTGTGGCATGCAACTAACTATTAAGGGAAAGATGAAAGGCTTCGGGAATGTATAAACACAGATGGATGAAGGGGAACAGGAAATATTGACTAGATTTATCTGATTTTTTTTGTTGTTGCACATATGGCTATATTCATGTAGGCATCTCAGCCATTTAGTAGATTTCATTTCTGTTGTAAGGAACACAAGCTAACATGCTGAGCATGCTGACCCAATTCTGAACATCATGATGTTTGGCTGGAAGTAAAATGTGTGTCTGTGTAAAACAAGGCTTGTTCTGACAGTGGTGTAGATCAGTCTTCCAGAAAGGCCTGGAAATCAAACGGAAGCAGGGGAACTCCAAACATGAGTGAGTCTTCTCAATTATGTAGGTGTCCTAACTAATACGACATCTATCAAGATATCAAAACATCCTGATCACAGCTTATTAATGAATAGAGACTTGCTAATTTACTCAGAGATTAAATACACCATGCACAATAGCTCTATTAAATAAAATAAGGTTTTTTTTATCCCTCAGAAGTCCGTAAGGCCCGTCAGGATTCCCTTTTGGGAATCTTCTTAGATTGGTATAGAGACTGAACGCTGAACCTCATTAATGACAGCGCACTCTCATTTCCCCCATATTTACTTCAGTTCTTTTACGGTGTTACAATTAGTCTGGCTTTTCTTTCTATCCAGCTCTGAATAATAATAATAATCTGACCAATAATAGCTGTTTTGGTGTAGGTATGCGTTCTCCTGCTTTTATCCAAACGCATTATAGAGACGCTATAAAAGAATAATATGAAGAATAATAACCGTGTGAGAACGAGATCTCCAGCCAGAGCCATAGCAACCAGAACCACAGTTCATTAGTGATTACAGCCAGAGTCATAGATGTAAAAATAGCTAATTATGCGCGGCTTTATTCTCTCCACGAGCTACTGTTCGTTCACGGCTAAATGAAAAGGTCTAAGAGGAGGAGGGAAGCAGCTTTTCCACTTTTGCGAGTCATATTCAGCATGTTACATCCTGCCTCAGACGGAGAGTGTGTCAAAGTCGATAAACCGCCATCGCATCTCTGCTGGGGGCTAATTTTAGATGAGGGTGTTCAAACAGCCTTGCCACCATGAGTTAGCTCACAAACCACACATATCCACAGGTTAGCTTGGCTGTAAGTGGACGGTCATTTGGAAAAGGTCCGAGATCGATGGCCCACGCTGTTCTCGCTCGATGAGCATTAGCCTCCTTTTGTGAGCGAAAGCTGCTCACTCCCAGATTTGTTGATTACGTTGTTGTGGTAAATCAGCCCAGTGGAGGTGCCCTGAGCTGTGAAAATCTAATAGCACTTGCTAATACAAAGAAAACTCTTCTGCCAACCTCTTAGATTACTTCGCTATTTGCCGATGCTGCTAACGGCCTGTGTACAATTTAGTCACAAATCGAACACAGGCTATTTATGTAGCTTATACTGCATATCTAACATGATTTATTTGTATTATATTCTTTAAATGTATAATTAGTATAATGTACAGTAAAGTGTTTTCTTGTAGAGACCATAAACGCGCCGCTATATATCTCACACGGCATGCTCATTAAAGCTGTGTTTGTGTATGTTTTACAGAAAACAAGGACTATGACGCATATCTGTCCTACACTAAAGTGGAGCCAGAAACGTGGAGCCAAGAGACCAGAGAGGAGGAACGCTTTGCCCTGGAGATCCTTCCTGATGTTCTGGAGAAGCATTATGGGTATAAACTCTTCATTCCAGACAGGGATTTGATTCCTACTGGAAGTAAGTTCAGCCGGTCAAAGATGAAATTCTGTGTATACTGTATTACTCATCATGTCTGTGTCTGTGTGTGTGTGTGTGTGTGTGTGTGTGTGTGTGCAGCGGTCTGGATGTCTAGCTAAGCCTGATTAGCTGATATGATGGTTAGGTGTCCACAGATGCCTATATAGTGTATCACACATCAGGAGAATGTGATGTTGTTAGAACTATACATGTTATGAGGTATTTCTGAGGCCGCTACGTGTTTGTGGGTGTGGTTTCTGTACATGTCATCACATGTGTATGTATCGATCCGATCGGTTATTTGTATTGTATGTGGTGGTAGGGCTCTCATAAAGCTGGAATTCATTTCATTCCATGACTCATGTATGATGTGCAGTCAGACCCGTGTCAGTCACTGTCTCAACCCTCATTTTCATTTCAAATCCACAGTGTGTTGTATGAACGAACACCTCAACGCAAACCTCATAGCTGGAGGACCTCATTAGAATTGTGCCATTCTTCCATGGCGTTACCTGCTTTCATTCCTGCCAGTCAGCACACGACATTAAAATGTCCATGACTGAAAATAAAGCAGATACCACATTACTGTTCGGGTCTGTTAAAAGATTCTGCACCCACTAAAGTTACCGGCGGTGTTTATTTGAAATACTTTAGAGCTGTTTTCATTATCTGCTGTTTTGAGCGCTTTGCTTCAACTTTCCATTGTCATAGTGTGTGTGTGTGTGTGTGTGTGTGTGTGTGTGTGTGTGTGTGGACTGTCTGCTTTTAATGTGGGATGAACACGCAGGGTTAATAAAGCTCACCTCGATCTACAGCAGATTTATTTCCGAATACATATACAATTAGAAACTGTTTGGAGTTTTTAAGTCGCAGGAACACTTTGCAGCTTCAAGTCTTGATATCTACATTCATTTCCTGTTAGTAACTCAATAATTCATACCACCTGATAAGCTTGGACTTGATCCAAAAGGGGTAAAGACCCAGAACGTGATGCACGGATGCTCACACAGCTGAATTACTGCCCCCCCCCCCCTTCCCCTTCCGGGTGGAGATGGATAAAAATGGTTGTAAGTTTCCATAATATTTAGCTTTTTTGTTTGTTTGACTTTAAGAATTTGGTCCCACTTGTGTCTCCACCTTCATCTTCATATCTGTGTGTGAAATGAAGTCTCAGTGTCGTATGTAGTCGAGCTGTACTTACTGTAAAGCGCTTTAAACAGTACAGGCTTGGTTAGCCCTGCAGTGCCGAGTCCCGGATTAAACGGGGAGAAAGTGGTGTGTGTTTGTACACAAAAGCACATCATCAGAGACAAAAAGCAAACCAAATGGCATGGTGCCCGTCTGTCTTCTGTGGACGTCCCTGCACTGTTGCTGTGATAAGTTGCTGCTGAATCCTTTGATCACACTTTGAATGTTGAAATTATTTATGTTTAGGTTTCACCACTGATCATTTCCAGGATGACACAAGACTCCTTAGAGGTACAGCTTTCACCACTTCTGTCAGCAGTTGTAGTCTGCACTTGTTTTTTTGTTTTTTTTTGATGTTGTTGTACTTTTCAGACTTCGGGTCTGGTGCAGTGATAGCTCAAGGGCCAAGGCGATAAATTTGATATGAGACGCTCTGACGCTTCTCAAGGGCTTACGTCGGTAATGTCAGCTCGCTTTTAGTAAAGCTGGTACCAGACAAGCTACAGACAGTGACGAGAAGCTGTATGAGTGCAGTGTGTGGGAGTTAATACAGAGACAGACAGACAGGAAACGAGTAAGATGGAAGTGTGACATACAGAGAGAGAAAGACAGAGAGACAGACAGACACAAAGTAAGTAGGAACCCTTTAAAAATGTCTTTTTTCTTCCTTCTCGTATTAAAAGACAGTTTGCTTCTTGAGTGTGTCATGTGTGTCTCTGTCTCTGCCTTTGAGCTCTTGATTATTACTAAATGCAACATAAATGGCACCAGAAACACACTTAGCACGGGCCAAAGTGGCAGCAAAGTGTTGCGCTTTGTTGTCTTTTTGAGCTTGTTAGCAGTGTTAGCATTGGTTTTCATTTAAAAGTGTTATTGTTGTCTGTGATTAAGCCTGCAATTCAGTGTGCTAAAGCTGGCTCTGGCTTTCTCCACTAAGCTGTTAAATCGGTGCAGAACAGTAGGGTATTGCCCCCCCCCCCCCCGACTCTTAGAGAATGCCTGCGCTTCTGTTTTATGTCATGTCCCCATTTTGTGTGTGTATTTGTCCTGTTTTGTCTGACATTAATATGCTTTAATTTATTCATTATGAATGGTTTCAAAATGTCTTCCCCTCTCTCTAAGCCTACATCGAAGATGTTGCACGCTGTGTGGACCAGAGCAGACGGCTCATCATCGTGATGACACCGAGCTACGTGGTGCGGCGTGGCTGGAGCATCTTTGAGCTGGAGACACGTCTGCGCGGCATGCTGGCGAGCGGCGAGATCAAGGTGATCCTGATCGAGTGTGCTGAGCTGCGTGACACCATCAATTACCAGGAGGTGGAGGCGCTTAAGCACACCATCAAGCTGCTCACGGTCATCCGCTGGCCCGGGCCTGAGGGCAGCAAGCTCGGAAGCAAGTTCTGGAAGCGGCTACGCTACGAGATGCCGTTCAAGCGGCGCGAGCGTGCACTCTCACACGAGCTTTCGCACGAGCTCTCGCATGAGCAGGCGTTAGATGCTGGTGAGCTGCAGAGTGTCTCGGCGCTCTCGATGGCCGCCGCTGCCTCCACGGCTGTGGCCACTGCGCGGCCCGAGTTGCGCTCTGCTTTCCGCAACAGTAGCTGCCACGCTCCGCTAGGACAGAAACACTACTACCGCAGCTACGGGTATGACATGCCTCCACTGGCGACGCTTGGCACCCATCATACCTACTGCAACATCCCTATGACTCTGCTGAATGGACAGCGCACACAGGGCAAAGCACAGCGCACTGAGCAGCAGCAACAGCTGGAGGAGCAGAACGCCAATAACGCCATGCTGCCGCTGCTACCGCGTGAGACGAGCATCTCCAGCGTCATCTGGTGACGTCATCTGGTGCCAGAAAAGGACCGGTTTGTTTTTTTAGCAACAATCTTTACAATCTTGTTGACACGTTTTCCAAGTAATGTACGCGATTAAAAAAAGACAAAGAGTTCGACTGCTGTTAAACTTACACTCACTCTGAGACGTCCAGGAGCACTGGACCTCAATATGTGTTAGATGATAAGGTGTGAGTGCACAGGTCTATAAATCACAGACACGCTGCTGTGTTTCTGACCTGCACGCTCTCTCTCTCTCTCTCTCACACACACACACACACACACACACACACACACACACACACACACACACACTCTGACACTTAAGGAATACAGGGTCTTGTACATATATTTGAGATTTCTTTGTAGCATTGGTATTTTTTCATGTTACATTGAAACATTTCTGTTTCTTTTACTTTTTTATCATCCAAATGTTTTGTATCTAATTTTTTAATTATCATTATTATATTTTTTTTGAAGAAGAGATCTGTAAGGTATTCATTATTATTATTTTTTTTGCATTTTTCTCAACTTGTAGTTTACGAGTGTTGTTCTGTTGTATTTTTTCTCCGGTTGATGGTTGAACGGTGGGTGTCTCCGTCTCTTACAGACTCACGAACAAAACTCGATTATGCAAAAAGTGCAGAAGCCTGGGAGCTCATTCTCTTCCTGAACAAACGACCAAGCAGAAGATACAAGAGAGGAAGCAAAATGCCTCAACATGATGATCTAGTGTCTCTCTCTCTCTCTCTCTCTCTCTCTGTCTCTCTCTCTCTCTGTCTCTCTCTCTCTCTTCTCTCTCTCTCTCTCTATCTCTGTCTCTCTCTCTCTTTCTCACTCTCTCTCTCTCTCTCTCTCTCTCTGTCTCTCTCTGTCTCTCCCTCTCTCTCTCTCTCTCTCTCTCTCTCTCTCTGTCTCTCTCTCTCTTCTCTCTCTCTCTCTCTCTCTCTCTCTCTCTCTCTCTCTCTGTCTCTCTCTCTTTCTCTCTCTCTCTCTCTCTCTCTATCTATCTCTGTCTCTCTCTGTCTGTCTCTCTCTCTCTGTCTCTCTGTCTCTCTCTCTCTGTCTCTCTCTCTCTATCTATCTCTGTCTCTGTCTCTCTCTTTCTCTCTCTCTCTCTATCTCTCGCTCACTTTCATGAAATATTAATACTTTCTATTAAAAAGAGGAAACCTACAGCTTTGCTGTTTAGCTTGATAGCTAAAAACACTCACCATTAAAAAAAACTCTGTATATTATTTTAAAAGAAAGAAGTATATTTTTATAACAAAAAAGAATTTGCTTGGAAAGACATAGTCACTTTTCCTTCCACTAATCAGAGGTGTAGAGTGTTTTGTTTGCATAAAGACCTACCTTTAATTTGAAAGTTAAAAATGAAAGTATTTTCATTTAGTGTTTAGTTTGAAGTCTTAAATCAGGGATGGGTGAAGGGGAAAAGAGTATATTTGTGGTTTTTATCTTACCCATGGCGACGGGGTCATAGCAACTAGATATGTATTCAGTTTATAATATAAATATCAAATTATATATTTACAAAATATTTCACATCATCATCAAACCTAATCGGGATTGTTCTTATTTTTCCATTGAGTACTGAGAAACCTTTTAACCTCCAGTTTAGTGCCTCCCTGCAGACTCACTGCATACTAACTTCCTGTCACATAACCACGCCATGGAGCTGCATAGGATATGTGCTCACTTCCTGTTAGGAACCTACTATCACCGCATGGCTTCCTCTCTGTGCCTCATCTTTGTTTTGGAATAGATGCTGAAATTAAGTGTAGGTGACAAACTGATCACGAGTACAGAGAGAAAATGGCCGGGTCAGAGCTCCAAGATTAGAAATGTAATCATGGTGATTCTCTCAGGAGCAGCTCGGATGTCAAGTTTAATGATGGAGAGGAAGAGTTATTCTGCTGCTTTTCCCAAACGAAACCTTTCTGTGAAAACCTGAGACAAACATTAAATTATTTAGTTTTAGCATAGTCCCAGGTTAGCAAATTAGCAAAGCAACTGGTATAACAAAAAAAACGTGCTCTGCTCTCATTCACTACTTCATTCCTCCATCTTGCTTATTAAAATTCTAGTACATTTTCACTGAGACTAGCTTGTTTATTCATATCCTTGGCCTCATGTTGAGGTGCATGGGGCAACAAAGCTTTAGGGTTCATGTAGGATCCAGCTGTTCCCTTCCACATCCATTACCATTTAAAGATGAAATGCAAAGCTGGTCTCTGAGCAGCCTCCAAACGGCACTTCCACCATTTCTCACCAACTACCTGGAGCTCTGTTTAACCCCGGGGTTCGCGTGCGTGATTAGCAGAAGCTAGCAGGATGCTGATCTAAGACCAGCTTTGCAACTGTACTTTAAATAGACAAAACCAAAGCTGTTCAGCATTTTTGTCAGCAGGGCAGTGGAATAGAGAATGTTTTTTTTTTTAAACATGTATTTATTGTTGTTTAAACAGAGAATGCAGTATTATTCAGAATCACGTCATTTAATCTAAAAACTTTGTTCATGATCCAGTATTTGTTCCTCACACAGTCGTGCTGAAAGAGTGGTGATTATAATATAAAAGGACAAATGATATGCAAAATTATGTAAATTAAGGAATGGCTAGGAAACAGGGTTGTCTCAATTTACTGCTCATCAAACAAACATCTGATTCTTCTTTTCTTTTTTTTTTTGTTTTTGTTTTTAAAGACTCTATTAAACTCTTTACTACTACCATATTTGTTTTGGGTGTTGTATGCTGGAGGTAGACGTCTGTCTCCGAGTCGCAGCTCTGCTGAATTAGGCGAACGTGTCGAATGTTAAACCGGCAGAAAGATACAGCAGGATCCGGACGGATGTCACACATCACTGATCGTTATTCATTCTTTACTTTTTTTTCTTTTAACCACTTCAATCTGAGTTTTGTTTCTTGTTTATTGTGTATATTTTTCATAGAACTTGAAATGGAAATACGATCTAAATTAATAAGACAATCCAGGAACATTCGGAAGACTCCAATGTCCAAGTCAGTAGTAAATTTCCTGAACTTATGGGACTTTAAAAGAAGGACATATAGCAC
>JAFFST010026335.1:2533-17379 GCA_022414735.1 Noturus placidus | reverse complement strand
GGTGTGGCAATAATCAGGCCTGGGTGTGGCTAGAGAAATTGAACTCAGGTGTGGACAACCACAGTTATAGTAAGGGGGGCAATCACTTTTTCACACATGGCCATGATGGTTTGGATTTTTTTTCACCTTTAATAATAAACACCTTCATTTACAAATTGCATTTTGTGTGTACTTGTGTTGTCCTTGACTATTGTTTAAATTGGTTTGATGTTCCGAAACACTTAAGTGTGACAAACATGCAAAGGAACAGGAAATGAGGAAGGGGGCAAACACTTTTTCACACCACTGTAAGTGGAGACTAATTTGCATTTTTAGTATTTGTTTTAGAAATGCAAATTACAAGGTGATTCCTTATTTTTCAACTACATGACAATATTTAAAATATTTATTTAAAATAATTTTATATTATTTGTTTGAGGTATGTTTCACAATGATTATGTTTCAAGGTTTGACGTATCGATGGACGAAAATGTCATATACTGAAACAGGATTTCTTTCACTCATACTAAAAGAATATCAGGTCAACTGATGTCCAGAGGGCTCTCGGGGACCTGAAGGTATTACAAAACTACAAACACACATACACAAAGGGAAACTGGCAGACAGCACTGGCACAGCACTGGCAGACAGCACTGGCAGGGCTGCTGGACACACAAACAGCCAGCTGAAAATGCTGGATCTCTGCCACTCCATTCTTCATCACAGCATAACCACCGTCATCCCCACTCTCAATGTGTCAGCTTTCTGTAAAAACACTTTAAATCGGTCATTACACTTCCACAAAATCCCAAAATATTTTAAACCACCAGTCCTGCTTTGGAGAAAGGAATCAATAGCTATGTTTCTCTCTCTTTTCTTCTATAACAAGAAAGTTTAAAAAATAATATCATTATGCTTTCATAATTAAAACACCTGTTGATATGGAAACTAAATGTGGTACATAGCCAGAAAACAAGTCACTTTCTTCTGGTTCATAATAACCCTAGATAAAGAATGCTTTATATGTCCTGCTTTTTTGGTGCGACAACCATAATTACATTGTGCAGACACTCCCTTCTCGAATTTATACAGAGATTACAGGCTTTACACGAATACAAAATTTCATGTGTTAAACCTCCTATGAACAATTTACAAATAAATCAATTCATATATATAGCTCGATAACATTACAGACCATAACAGTTATGTGGAAAAAATAAGTACACCCCAAGGAAATTTTTGGCTTTTTTGACATATTTACATAAGCAAACATATGATCATCTTTGAAACAGTGCCAATTAATAAAGATGATATACTTGAACAAAACCACAAGGAAAATTTACTTTTTTTAATCATTTATACAACAGAAATACCAACAGAGGTGATATTCTTCTGTGGAAAAAGTAAGTACACCCTTGGTCTCAGAAGCTAGTGTTGCTCCCTTTAATATAAATGACTATTTGTAGGTGTTTTGGATAATTGTCCAGATTTGAATAGTCCAGGGTTTGGCAATTTTATTCAGAAAGGGCCGGTGTGGGTTCAGGTTTTCATCCCACCCAAGTAAAGTCTGTGTGGGAAACACTGAGGCTCTTTTAGCATTTGCAGAAACCTTCATGTTTGTACATGTTCCATCCATCCATCCATCCATCGTCAACCGCTTACTCCTTTTCAGGGTCACGGGGGAACCTGGAGCCTATCCCAGGGAGCATCGGGCACAAGGCAGGGTACACCCGGTTTTCAAATTCAATTTTTCATTGTGTTTTAAATGGACAAACAGACAGAGACTGATACACATACATTTACATTTTACATTTATTCATTTAGAAGACGCTTTTATCCAAAGCGACTTACAAAGAGCACACTCACACACCAATGGTAGCAGAGCTGCCATGCAAGGTGCTAGCTTGCCATCGGGGGCAACTTAGGGTTCAGTGTCTTGCCCAAGGACACTTCGGCATGTGATCACCCGGGCCGGGATTCGAACCGCCAACCCCACGATTAGTGGATTAGTGGACAACTCGCTCTACCGACTGAGCCACAGCCGGCCCGCACATACACCACCTTAAGTACTCACATGACCAGATGTTATATAATGGTTGGTACAACAAGCTAATCTACCATTCAGATCATATATACAGATGAGAATTGTGTAAATTACAGCTCTTCAACTAAAGACTTTGAAATGTTATAGAAATTTGAAATGTTTTTTGAAAAAAATGTTACTACAAGCTAGTCACAAAAGAAAATTTCTTAAAAGTCGTACACCCTTCTCCGCTGCACAGATTAATCTTACCGCTGAAAGAGATATTTAACACACATTCAGTGAGGAGTATGACTCCAGACTGACTTTTGTAAGAACCATTTCAGAACTGCCTTGAATCGTGTCTGTCAGCTATCCAGAACTGAAAACTGACCATCCCAAAATATTAGCTTTCTGTTGTTTACAGCATTGTTTAATTTATTTTTTCATATTCAATACAATATACAGTCTCCTACGAAAATACTTGAACTGCAATTCTTCTTTCTTTTTTGCTATACACAAAAGACATTTGGGTTTGAGATCAAAAGATGAATATGAGACGACAGATCAGAATTTCAGCTTTCATTTCTTGATATTTACATTTGGATGTGTCAAACAACTTGGAACCTGGCGTCTTTTGTTTGAACTCTCACATTTTTCAAGTGATCAAAAATATTGGAACACATGATTGTGGTTTCCTGTTAGATTGACTGTTTAAACTAATAGCTCTGAATGTCTGCTCTTCGTTTGAGCTCTGGGTCTCGCCTGTGAAGACTGCATTTGTTGTTAAAAAGGATAAACCCACATGAAGAGCAGAGAGCCTTCTATTGGATAAAAGCAAGTCATTCTGAAGCTGAGAAAAATAATAGAAAATGACTCAGATCATATACCCATGTGACACAAACATACAGGGGTTTTAGAAAATACAACCCACTAGAAACACACTCCAGTAAAAACGCACTCCTGTTGTAATTTTATTGCAGTCAGGATTTTACCACTAAGGAGACATGTAAAATGATTTATTACAGCGGCCCCTCTGATCAACTAATCCAATCTGAATGGATCCGAGAGAGGAAACTGGAACCATACAGATCCTCCAGGGTTTCGGTCCTCTATTCTTCAACCCACTCCACAGGTTTTCAATCAGTGCGTTTACATGGACAACAATAATCCACTATTAACCCGATTAAAACAATACTGTGATTAAGAAACTACCATGTAAACAGCAATTTGTTAATTACCTTTATCTGATTAAGGTCGTACTCGAAGTAAACACGAATCAAATTAAGACAGGTGGAGTACACCTGTTTTAATCGCATTATCGACATGCATTACAGAAATGTAAACACCTTAATCACATCATTAATGTCGAGTGAGAGTTTTCACTGCATTTTGCAACAGGATACAATCACACATGACAGTTCTCAACATTTACGGCGAACAAGAGAGTTCGGCTGTGTCCCAAACCACATACTTTCCTATTTGCCTGTAGTGGGGGAAAATACATGTATCTCAGCTACTATATAGACAGAAAGTACGTGGTTTGAGACGCAGCCCACGTCTTCAAGCAGTTGTCTATTTGCACGTACAGCATGACAAATAATTAACTGCACTTAAAGCATTTGTAAATAAATTAAATAAAAAACACCCAAAACTATATATACACGGTACCATAACAAAGATGAACTGTATGTTGATATGTGAAATTCTGGAGGGACGTTGGACGGTGACGTAATGACGTGTGCCATTAATCTAATTATGTTCAAGAACATGTAAAACAGGTACATGAAAGGAGTATTCTAAAAGCGACTAATGTAAACACCTTAATCATAATATCTTACTCAGAGAAAGGTCAATAATTAGATTACTGCTGTCCATGTAAACGTAGTTCATGTGGTTTCTTGATTCTGAGTCATTGAACCACTTTGTGTGGATCTGAACGCTTGTTCTGAATCATTGTCCTGCTAGAACACCCAGTTGTGGCTTCTTGGCAGACGAAGTCAGACTGCCATTTACAAAATCTCCTGGCACTGCATGGAGTCCATGATGCCACGTATACAAACAAGGTTCTTAGGGTTTATAGAGAAAAAACAACCCCACTGATCATCTACCATAGTTAACAAAGAAGATCCGGTTCTTTTCTGTATAGCCATCCTTCTTTTTAACCCAAAAGTGCTTGTTGTGAAAAAAAACTCTATTTTTAATTCAACTGAGCATTCTAGTGTACAAAAAGGAAAATGGGAAAAAAAATTGGAAACAACAGATTTACTTATGGTGAGGGAATGACATTGCATCCTGTTGGAAAACTCAAAGTTGCCATGTTGGCTATTTTAAGCTTAAAGTTATCTTAAGATCTTACCACATATTGTTACAACCGCTGCATTCAAAACAAAAACAGCCCCAGAAAGTCTAGACTGTTATGACTGGAATAAAAATGTAGTCGAAATGACACACCAGGGTATGAAACTATTTGAGTTTTAAAAAATAAGACATTAGAACATTTTTGCACTCAGTAATCTGTGCATAGTTTAATTGTTGATAAGAGCACATGATATGCTGCACAGAAATCTTCAGTTACTATTGAACCATAAACCTTAAAAAAATGGTTAGAAATATAACATTTACATTTACAGCGAACGAAAAAGTTTGGCTGTGTCCCAAACCACATACTTACCTACTATATGCCTGTAGTGTGGGAAAATACATGTATCTCAGCTACTATATAGATAGAAAGTACCGAATGCAGTGGCAACTAGAGCTGCAACAACTAACCGATAATAATCGATTATGAAAATCGTTTTCAACAAATCTCATTATCGATTAGTTGGTCTGCTTGCTGCACGGCGGAGATTTACTTATTACGTTACTTCTGCTCCAAAAACACGCTTCGGAGAGTAAATACTAAAGTTGTGTCCCAAATAAAGTACTGTAAACGCTCACTATGTACTCTACCGCCTAGAGTATGAATTTTAGAAATGTAATATCATCTCAAACAGAACATTAGCAATATTTTTACTAAACAGAAGTATAAGCCGAAAATACATTTAATTTATTTTAGTTTTAAATATATATATATATATATATACACATATACATACACACACACACACACACACACACGTATATATGTAAGTAATTATGCATTATTTTTTATGGATGCACAAAAAGCACAGAATTCAACTACAGTCCTAAATTAATATATATTCTGATGTGTGTGTGTGTGTGTGTGTGTGTGTATTGGGTTCTTTTCGTTTGTGGATTTTATTTTAAATAAACAAAAAAGGGTACTAATCGGCCAACTAATCGATTATGAAAATAATCGTTAGTTACAGCCCTAGTGCCAACAGTAAAATTTGGTGAAGGAGGGATAACAGACTGGGGGCCCATTAGTTCAAGTGATAACTTACCATCCACTTTAATAGGAACACCTCAAAACTTGCTCATTTATGCACTTAGCCAATCAACCTATCATGTGGCAGCAACACAATGCATAAAATCATTTAGATAAAGGTCAAGAGTTTCAGTTAATGTTCACGTCAAACATCAGAATGGGGAAATCACTGCGACTAAGCGTGGCATGGTTGTTGGTGCCAGATTGTCTGGTTTGAGTATTTCAGAAACTGCTAATCTAGGATTTTCAAAGAGCATGTGATTTTCTTTCTAATACTCAACTGTGCAGTTTGGGTTAGTCTGTGCCCAAGATAGCCTCATATTCTTCCTCTTGGCTGACAGGAGTGGAACCCAATGTAGTCTTCTGCTGTTGTAACCCATCCATCTCAAGGTTCAGCAATTTGTGCATGCTGAGGTGCTTTTTGCCCACCACCGTTGTAAAGAGTGATTATTTGAGTTTCTATATCTGGCAGCTCAAACCAATCCGGCCAATTTTCTCTGACCTCTCTTATCAACAAGGTCTTTCCACCTACAGAACTGGCACTTATTCAGGTATATTTTGTGTGTTTGTTTTGTGCACCATTATGTGTAAACTGAAAATCCCAGGAGATCAGTAGTTTCTGAAATACTGAAACCAGCCCATCTAGCATGAATAACTATGCTATGGATAAAGTCACAGAGATCACATCCACCCCCACCCTTTCTGAAGTTTGATGTGAATATTAACTGAAACTCTTGACCTGTAGCTGCATAATTTTTGCATCACGCTGCTACTACATGATTGGCTGTTTGGATAACTATATAAGTGAGCAGGTGCACAGGTGTTCCTATTAAACTGGACAGACCATTTAGGTCCCTCATTATTCATTAAACCACAGGTCTAACAAAGGAATTCCTCAGTCTGTGGCATCACGTTCTGAAGAACAGCTGTAAATAATCGGTTATATGATATACTGCAATATTCAACATGGACTTGGTCGTCCAAGGCAGAGAAGTTTTCTCCTGCTCTCCAGAGCCTCTGCCATGAACAGGGTCGAAGTTTTGCCTGCACCCAACTTTCATAGGCTTTTTCATTAGCTTATAGGCTGGACCAAATATGTTTTAAGCAATGAAAACATTAAAAGTGGGACTTCAGGATCTGATCTATTACACTTCTGGGCATAATTCCGTTTAACATTTTATTCTTCAGAAGCTGAATCAAATGACGATGACTAAATGTAGCTAGCTGATATAACATGTCTATATCAATCAGCTCAGTTTTTAGTATATAGAGCTGGGCCTATTCAAAAACTACCAAGAAGCTTGTTTTAACCATTCACTATGGGCTGGGAGCTTTTTTTTATCATTTACAAAATAAATGCAAATTCAGTAAACATATTTTTTTATTCCATACAGAATATGACAATACAGAACATTGTTAAATTGCTTTGTCCACTTGCATGCCAAGTATTCCATTCAGATAAAAAGTAGCAACAATAATACAATACTATAAATTGTGATAATAGGTTTGGAAATGACTCCTATACAAAATACATCAACACACATCTACTAAAATATGACTAAACCTTTTGCTGAAAGTAATCAAAACAATGGATTTCTATAAAATTAACTGGAATCAAATGGCCCATGAAAGCACCGCACCTTCTTGTATTAATCACAGACCAAAAAAAAATGTTTGTTTTTTTTTCACCTAAAAGTCTGAGCACAGCGAATAACTTTAGTCAGTTAGTACACTAGCTGATTTGGGAGAATTTTAGGTCTGCTATTTTCCCTGAAGATATTCTAACCTCAAATTACATCAGCATTAAATATTAACACTGTACCCCTACATAATTTACCATCACACTCAAATGACTCAGCTTTTACAAACAAGAGACAGCCATGTTACGGTCATTTACATGAGTGTGAGTGTGTGTGCTTGTGTGCGTGGCTGCGCAATACTGCAAAAAAAATTCTATAAATTTTTTCCAACTTTATGAACGATTCACGATTACAATTCTATTTTTTTATCTTACATAATTACTCAAACTTTGGAAAAATAGTAAAGTACCAACTATAGCAAATAGCACAAACAACGATTCTTATAAATAAAGGATATTTAAAGAAAGCATGTTTAAAAATAAAAATAAAAACATTATTTTTTGCAATAGGTGGCTCCGTTACTATTTTTGCATAATTTAGTGAACCCTTCTTTCTTGGAGTAAACAGGCTTCCCTAGGGAGGTATTCCAGGCACATCCAACTGGGAGGAGACCTCGGGGAAGACCCAGGACTAGGTGGAAAGACTATATTTCCACACTGACCTGGGAACGCCTCGGGATCCCCCAGTCAGAGCTAGTTAATGTTGCTCAAGAAAAGGAAGTTTGGCGTTCCTTGCTGGAGCTGCTACCCCCGCGACCCGATTACGGATAAGCGGTTGAGGATGGATGGATGGATGGACATTAAATCAGCATGGTTTCGCACACCACCAGAAATAAACAAAGTAAAACTCCTTACCTTTAAATGAGTTCTACTGTATATACAAGTACAGTCTGCTTCTGCTTTTGTGTACATCTCAAACCAAATTGTTTCAGAAATTAAAAGAAAATCTAAGATAAACATTTTGATACATTTCAGTTTCTGGGTACTTCACAGTAATGAATCTGATTTGTTGAAGGTTACCAGTGATATCCTACTTACTCTTGACTCAGGCTCATGCTGTATTTTAATCTTTCTTGAATTGAGTGCAACATTTGACACAGTAGATCATGATATACCTTTGCAAAGACTTGGTCTTGTAGCTGGGTTCAGGGACGGGTTGCCTCTTATCTCAAGGAGAGAATGTTTTCTGTTAATCTAGGGAAGTGTTTCTCATCCTGGACTCAAATGTCCTATGGTGCTCCCCAGGGTTCCATTTTGGGTCCTCTTCTCTTTTCTCAATATATGCTTCCTCTAGGTCATATTATTCAGAGACACCACTTATATAATTTCTATGCTGATAACAATTAGCTTTATCTTCCTTTGAAAAATAAGAACTGCTCTGTGTCTAGTTTGTTTGACTGTCTGCGTGACATTAAGCGCTAGATGGACATGAACGTTTTACAGCTGAACATTGACGAAACCAAAAATAATCATCTCTGGTCCATCAGCTCTGTCCTCTGCCATCGTAAGTGAGCATGGTCCCCTCTCTTCTAATGTGCATGACTGTGTCAAAAACGAGAAGCGTGTCCTCAGGTGTCATTATTTTACTCCACACTGTGCTATGAAAAGCAGATTAGTGCTGTGGTACAAAGCAGTTACTTTCAGTTAAGATCTATTGCTAAAATCAAGATGATGCTCTCCAAGAAGGACCTCAAAACTGTCATTCATGCATTTGTAACATCTAGATTGGACGATTGTAATTCGCTCTATCTGGGTTTGCCCAGAAAAACTATTGATCGTTTGCAATTGGTACAAAATGCGGCAGCCAGATTACTGATTGGCGCTAAAACACATGAGGACACACTTCTCGTCACTGGGTACTGGGTCAAGTTCTGTGTTGATTTTAAAATTTTAATTTCAAAATTTTGATTTTTGTTTTAAAGCTTTGCATGAACTTGCTCCGCAGTATATTTGTGTTCTCACCCTGTACACTGCTTCAAGACCCCTTTGATCATCCAGTCAATGATTACCCTCAGTTCCTGGTTCACGTTATAAGGCTAAAGGGCTTTCTCAGTGGCTGCTCCTAGCTTTGGAATAGTCTTCCTCTCCACATTAGATCTTCCCCTTCTGTTTCTGTGTTTAAATCCTCTTTGAAGACATTTGAAGACCACAATGAAAAAACAACCAGAGTCACAAAACTGTATTTTCGGCTGTTGATTGAGCATTGATGAATGATCTCATAAATGTACTTGGATGATAGAAAGATCAGGGTCACAGAATTTCCCATTTAAAATAAAGCCATGCTATGGAAAAATTATGAGTCCATAGCCTACTGTGAGAAAATGATCACAGTCCAGTCACATGACCGAAATCAGCCAAGAGACTTTGAGCTGAGTGAATTTCATTGTTAACTTACTGTCAAATTTCTTCAACATCTCATTAGTAATTGCTCTCAGCAAACTTCAGTACTAGATCAAACAACATGGATGAGCATCCTCAACAGACTGATAAACGAAACAAGAGACAGATACATGGAAGTAAGGCAAAAAAAGAACTCGCTGTAAATGACAGCTCTGTGGATAATATTCAAGTTGAGACTGATGTATAATGTATATTCTGTGAGTTTTCAGTATTTAAGTGATGTTGTAGATGCTCATTTGAATAAATTAGTATACGTTCATCGCTGTATTACTGTGGATACCCACGAAAAACAGATCAGAGTCCGCACAAGCATTATTTCATGCTTCAATTAACACAATGTAAACAATAATGGCTGATAAATTTTGTAGTCTTCATAAAGACAATGAATGGGTCTAGTGAACATATAAAGATTTTCTATGTTCTCAACTGTTATGACATAAGAAGCTTCTGAACCTTTGAAAATTCAAATTCTGGAATTCAAGCACAATGTGACTCTGATCGTTTCATCATTGGTGCTTTCATTTGTATTCTTTATGTTTTAATTGAGGGTATACATTCATTGGTCTTATCTTTGGTTTTTGTTTACTCTTAATTTGTTTTAATTCTGTTTTGTATTTATTGTACAGCACTTTGGTTTCAACATCTGTTGTTTTAAATGTGCTTTATAAATAAATAAATAAAACTAAACTGTGTGTACAATACACTGGTGCTGATACTGCACACATACAGCACGCGTGCACATGCACAGAAACCAAACTCTCTGTTGCAATAAAGCTGACTTTCCTCACCGATTCAATACAGGCCAAGTTTCACTTAATATAATTTTACAATGTTGAATGTTCTAATTAATCAATTAAATCATAAAATCACTGAATCAAGACGCAATCATATCGTATCATAGCATGTTTGAAATTTGTGCATCATTACACCCCTACTACAAAGTAGCTAATACTTCTAAACCTAAATTATACTACAGTATTCTGAGGGTAAACAGGAGCAATGGTAGGACAGTCATGCCATGATGATTTGGATGCCACTATAAATCTGTCAGCTCCTTCACAGTGTAACTGAGAGTGGAGTCTTGCTATAAGACAAGGCATTCAAATTACAGCTGTGCCACACATCTGTATGTGTATATAACCACATGCCATGCACACCCTCAGTGGCATTTTATAAAACACTCCAATTACAGTTATTTGGGTTATTTGAGGCAGTTTTCAGGCAGACTAAAACCCTAGGAGGGTATGTCATTACACACAGATGGTGAAGCTCATCTCCACTTAGCCAGATCTCAATCGGACCACACTCATGTGATCTATCTTTCTCCCATTTACACTCTGAGTGATTAGAGATACTGTTGCCCTGTACACAGGGATATTTCCGACAGATGGTTTGCGTTTAAGCCATAGACAGCAAAGCTGGGAAGCTGCCAGCCAGAGAGGTGATTCATGACCAACCTTTCTTTATTAAAGGAAAAAAAGTACAAATGTAGGCCAATCCTTTGTTTTTGGCAAACAAGGTGAATAATTTGAGACCAGGAGGAACCTGATGTATGGTAAGTACTAGTACTAGGCCGATACAGCAGAAAATGAAGACAGCAAATCCGAGGAATAAATAGCTAATCCTATCCAAGCCTGAAACAACCTAACATGCCATTATAACATGCTGTTTGTTTTTGTTAGTTTTGAAGTTATGCAGGGATGTTTTATTCATGTGGTTATGTTTTAGTTAGGGCTGCAATTAACGATTATTTTCATAATCGATTAGTTGGACGATTATTTTTTTCGATTAATCAGATGAGGTGGGCCTAACTTTCAGTGCCTTTTTTTTTTGTTTGTTTATTTAAAATAAAATCCACAAACTGAGTGTTACAAATATAAATTCAGACTAAAACCTTACAAAACTATTTGTCCAAAACAGAAAAGAACCCAACACACACAAGAATATATATTATTAATTTAGGACTGTAGTTTGTAGGTGCTTTATGTAAATCCATAAAAAAAAATACCCAAGTACTTGGATGGATGGATGGATGGATGGATGGATGGATGGATGGATGGACGGACGGAATTATTTTTTATGGATGCACAAAAAGCGCAGAATTAAACTCCAGTCCTAAATTAATAATAACTCCCTTTCACTGCACCTTGTGGTTTTTGTTACTCACTGCCTTTAGACATATTTTACTTTTGATCATAATATTTTAATTAGACATTACAGATCTTACTCGCGCATGAGAAGTAACGCGGCCTTGTTACTAACACATCACTTCCGTTTTAACAAACAACAGAATTTACACTGCAAGCGTGCAAATACAGCATATAATGACCAACTTATATTAAACTAAACCTTTTAAGCAACTCGCGACTGCATTACTGTCATACTTTCTGCTGTATAAAGTTCATAAACTTTATACACACGGTGACTTAGTGGTTACCAAGTCCGCCTCACACCTCCAGGGTCCGGGGTTCGAGCCCCGCCAGGGCCATGTGTGTGCGGAGTTTGCATGTTCTTCCCGTGTGTCGGGGGTTTCCTCCGGGTACTCCGGAGGAGTCAATTTCAAGTCAAGTTTTAGGGCAGCTGTGGCTCAGTCGGTAGAGCGGGTTGTCTACTAATCCACTAATCGTAGGGTTGGCGGTTCGAATCCCGGCCCGGGTGATCCCATGCCCAAGTGTCCTTGGGCAAGACACTGAACCCTAAGTTGCCCCCAATGGCAAGCTAGCACCTTGCATGGCAGCTCTGCTACCATTGGTGTGTGAATGTGCTCTCATTAGTAAGTCGCTTGTAAATGTAAAATGTAAAAATGATATTTCTGTAAAGCTGCTTTGGTACAATGTACCATTGTAAAAAGCGCTATACAAATTGATAAATTAAATTAAATTAAATAAAGCTTCTCCACGGTATTTAATCTAAAATGCCACCTGTCTTAAAGGACATAGAGGTCGCACACAGACGATTTCACCTCCGTCTGATGGTGACTGAGGTCATATTGAGAATAAAAGGTAACGCTGTCAGTGACGCTCTGAGGCTAAAGCTAGCGGATGTCGCATTACGTGCGTGTGACGTCAAGCGCCGTTGACTAGGAAGTAGCTTATAGTTCCGGTTAGTAAAAACCCGCTTGTGTTCCATTAGAGATGATATTACGTTTCTAAAATTCACACACCTGATGGTAGAGTACGCAGTGCACAGTGTGTCATTTTGGACATAACTTTAGAATTTACTCGCCGAAGCATGTTTTCTGAACAGAAGTAACGTAATGAGTAAAGCTCCCCTATGCCACGTGCAGAGCAACTAATCATAATTTTTATAATCCATTTTATCAATTAGTTGTTGCAGTTCTAGTTTTAGTATTTTTGTGTTTCATATATGTTAGGCTTCTCAGATCATGAGCAAAAGTCCACTGTCATACCATGCCCCCTAACTATTGCTCACTGAATGTACTATCACCTGTGGCTTTGGTGAGGTGTAGACACCTGGTTGGGGGGCACTGTGGCACTGTTTTCTACGTACATTGTATAGCTTACAAACATGTCGAGTTCATGTGGTTTACTAATGAGCAAGTGCAACTTGTGCAGCCACAAAGCCTACAACAAACACTTATTAAAAAATAGAAGAACAATCATTTGTATTCAAAGACGTACAATCTCCTCCAAAACTGTCTGGAAGAGCAAGGTAAATTTTTTGTTTTTGCTGTAGTCTGAATTTTAAATTTCAGCTTATTTCCCGGTATTTATATGTAGAGGTGTTAAACCAGACCACCCAATTTATAGGTAAACAGAAAATACTGGAACATGTGAATGACAGGTGTGTTCTGTTAGAATGATTAGTTAAACAATAAATGGCTCTGAACAACTACTCTTAGTTTTTAAGTATCACCTGTGAAGACTGCATTTGTTCTTCAAAAGGATAAGCAAACAAAGATCAGAGAGCAGTCTATGGGAGAGAAGCAAGCCAATTTGAATCTGAGGCTTTGCAAAAATATTGGGCATAACAAATACAATTTAGAATGTCCTGAAAAAGAAAGAGCCCACTGGTGTACTGAGCAATAGACACATATCATTTCTCTCATTAAAGATAAAATTACAACAAAACAAAAATTCGTTATATTTTTACATCTCTCGTTACTGATTTCCAAACGGGAATTTATCAAAGTCACTTTAGTCGCGGCTGAACATAACTTCATCATATCAAGCACTACGTAGGTTCTAAAACGCAGTTAATTTATATCCTTAATAGGGTCCATGTTCAGTGGACAGGAAACGCATTTGGAATACGGCCTGACCGTGTATTTGTACAGGACTTCAATAATACAACATTATTCCTGTGTGAAAGTGAGTGGAAGATGTCACCTACGTTGAGGACGAGGCACTGAACTGCAGTGGAAACACAAGCAGAGTTAAGTCGTACCGTGCACTGGAAAAATGGCTATTTTGTCTCCGCATGAAGTATGCTGAAGTATTTCATTCTTAGTTGCATTTTTGAAAAATAGTGTTTAACTAATAAGTGATTACTAAAGTTAGTTTTAGAGGAGACATGGTTGAGTTTAACAAAAGTGGCAGGTCAGACATGTCGCAAAACTATGGCAAGCTCTTGGGTCACAGATCTACATTAAATTCAGCATCATACTTGCACAGCTAATCAAAAGCAATAAATGTTTTCATTTCCTTCAGGTTCACAGTCTTGCTGTGCTATTGTCATGTGCTGATTGTCGCACCTGTAGCACAGCAGGTTTTACTTCTGTTGATGGCTCATGCAATGAAGTTGGAAACACAGAAACTGTGTACCAGAGCTCTCATCCAGAGTAGTTACAGAACTCTTCCCCCCCCCCTCACAAGGTCATGGAATTCTTTAGTTCCTCAAAAGTTTATTAAACATCAGTGGAACATAGCATATTAGCAAAGAAGGCTTTGAAATGTTTCATTGTCTTTATTGTTTAACCTTTTGATCATTTGTTAAAAAATAAAATCACAAAAATATTCTGCTCTCATGGATATCAAACAATTGCAAACAAAACTCTGATACATCAAAAAAAATTACTTAAATATAGGTGTGCAACAATTATTGGCACTCTTTTAGTCAATACTCTGTGCTACTCCCCTTTGCCAAGATAAAAAAAATTGGGATAAACCTGTGTTTGCAATTGTTTGATATCCATGAGAACAGAGTATTTTTGTGAATTCTTTGAACAAAATATCAAAAGGTTAAACAATAAAGACAATTTTTCACAGCCTTCTTTTCTCATAGTTACTAAGGGTGCCAATATTAGTGGAGGGGACTTTATAATACTTGTTAAAAGGATCTCATGACATTTATTTTAATGTCATGTCATTATCTTATCTCGTCTACAATTCATATTGATCATTATATTTCCACCTCACCTCGCTACCGTGTAAAACGCACCTTCACACCAGCTACTG
>JAFFST010026260.1:19546-30951 GCA_022414735.1 Noturus placidus | reverse complement strand
CGTTCGTTTATAGGACGCTGCATCCCGCGAGCTACATGTACCCAGCTGCCTTCATCTGCGTCTCTCTCTCTCTCTCTCTCTCTCTCTCTCTTCTGTCTCTATCTCTCGGAGTTTCTCTAGTTCCTCTGCTGCTGCGCACGAACACTAAATGCGCTCGTGTCTCTCTCACCCCTTCTGTCTCTATCACTTTGACTCTCTTTTTCACTCCTCCCTCTTTCTCTCTTCCCCACTGTCTCTCTCCCTTTCTTTTCTCAACTGATCTCATAGCTGCAAACACACTTGTTCACACAGTGTGCGTGCGCGCGCGCGCGTGCGTGCGTGTGAGACAGCGCGGTCGCATCTGATTGGTCAGAAGGTGTGGATTAATTTGATATATAGTTCGGCTCGGACAGTAGTTCCGGCTGTAAACAAAAACAAATAAGCGATGTGTTTATATAAATGCGCGCTTTCGATTGTATCTTGTATGGCAGACGGTCCACGTAAACGAATTCAAAACGCATTTTGTTTTCAAAAGAAAACTGTAGGACTATAATTATGTGGTGCAATTGTTTGTTTTGTTTTGTTTTGTTTTGTTAGGAGACATTAATGTAAACATTTATGGAAGTCACTGTGAGCACTTTGTTGTAATCACAGTGCTCTAATTCATCCAAACTCCAGAAAGTCTTCAGGATAGAATCCAGTTTCTCATTAAAATCACAAGCTCTGACTTTTTTTTTTTGTTGTCTAATTAACTTTTTTTTATTTTTAATTCAGGAGAGGCTGGTGATACTGTTTATAACATATGTGTTAAGAGGAACTCACTTGTCTCACAAGTGCTTCATAACATTAAATGTAAATATAAACTGTTTAAAAATACATGATGTTTGTAACTGTTGGCAAATCTCTGTGGTGTAAATATAAGAGTAGGCTAATAGTAACTACCACACCACTCTGGTGTGTATTGTGTGTGTGTGTGTGTGTGTGTGTGTGTGTGTGTGTGTGTGTGTAAAAGGAGGGACCATCCATCCATCCATGTTCTATACCGCTTATCCTCTTCAGAGTCACAGGGAACGTGGAGCCTATCCCAGGGAGCATGGGGCACAAGGCGGGGTGGACAGTGTGCCAGTCCACAATCACATACACATTCACACATCCATTCATACACTACGGACACTTTGGACACACCAATCAGCCTACCATGCATGTCTTTGGACTGGGGGAGGAAAACGGAGTACCCGGAGGAAACCCCCGCAGCACAAGGAGAACATGCAAACTCCGCACACACATGGCCACAGTGGGAATTAAACCCCCGACCCCAAAATTGCATTTAGTTTTTTTATGTCTAACTGATGTGAAGAAGCTGTTTCATATAACAGATGTTTATATATAGCAAACAAGACACAATAATAACAGAATTTAGCTGAATTTTTAAACCATTAATCCTGTGTGTCGTTACCTGGATGATCAGTGGCTGTCTTTATGTTTTGTGAGAATTGTTCATGAGTCCTTTGTTTCTCCTGAGCATTTAAACTGCTCATTGTTCTTCAGAAAAATCCACCAAGTCCTGCACATTCTTTACTTTTCCAGCATCTTCTATATATTTGACCCCTTTCCAAGAGTGGCTACATGATGACGAGATCTGTCTTTTAACACTGAGGACGACTGAGGGACTCGTACACGACTATTACAAAAAGTGCAAACATTCACTGATGATCAAGAAGGCTACACAATACATTAAGAGCCAGGGGGATGTAAAATTTTGAACAGAATTATATTTATCATTTAATTATCATTCCACATTTAACAACATATATTTTTTATCTAAAAAAAACAAGTTTTGATACATTATTATAAATTCTTATATTTTAACTATGATAAACTGTATAATAGTTCTGTTATCATTGCTATGCTATGTTAGTTGGAACTATGGCAACCTGATTTAAGCTCTTTGCAGCTCTTTGCAGCTCTTGGCAGCTCTTTGCAGCTCTTTGCAGCTCTAAGCAGACCATGGCTTCAGCAGTCAGACGAAACCAAGAAGATGTCCAAGGAAAGAAAATCCTACAGTAACAGCTGGTCTTCTTTATTTGGAGTTAATGAGAATAATTCAATTGATGACCATTGTATGATAGTTACTTTTGAACATGAGATTGAATGTGATTTGTTCATTCTAAACACGGCCACATCCCCAATTATAAAAGGGTGTGCATACTTATGAAACCAGGTTATTATAACTTTTTTTTATTATATTTGTTTTCCTGTTACTTTTGCTATAGTATTTTATAGCAGCTATAAAAAGTCAATAGGTCACAAATACTCTTCTCTCTCCTTTTTTCCCTCTTGAGTTCTTTTTACACTTAAAACACATGAATTTAACATCATACCTTTGCTGGTAATGTTTCAGACTGTTTCTCTTGAACTTTCCACCTTCAAGTGCTATATAATTGACGGATTTGGTGGACTTTGTTTCAAACCATTTAGTTTAGTTATTGCCAGAGTTTTCTCCACCACACTTTCAGTGACTGCTGCTCATAAAAAAGCAACCTGCCTCGAGTGTACCATTTGTCTGATGAACAATTTCATCAACAGTATAAAAGAATGATCAGCTTCTTCATTTGTGAATTAGCCCAGTTACCAGATACAGTGCATTTTGTTAGCTTCTCTAACTAATTGCCTCCTTACTTAGTCACCTTTTTTTTTAAATAATAGACTTAAATGTTCTCTGCAGGATGTTAAAAGTATGGATTTTTTTATAAATAAAACCTGAAACATTGACCCAGATTAATTTTGACAGCACTTTGGTATTAATCAAGGATGTAACCATGGTATGGACATTGGGGGTCCAATGAACTCGCCGGGAGGATGTAACGTTAATGGTGAAAAACGGGAACTGACGTTATCCTAGCCTAATTCGTGGGTGTGCAGATATCAACAGTTAATTGACGTTCTTAAGAACAAACCAAGCCATGGTATGATGCCTTCTATACTAAGCTAATGTTACCTACTATTTAGGTAAGTAGTTACTTACTGACTGAA
This sequence comes from Noturus placidus, assembly GCA_022414735.1. Classification (NCBI taxonomy): domain Eukaryota; kingdom Metazoa; phylum Chordata; class Actinopteri; order Siluriformes; family Ictaluridae; genus Noturus; species Noturus placidus. The sequence goes on along the minus strand of JAFFST010026260.1, from coordinate 27,939 downwards.
AAAAAACTCGTTTGGCTTGACTCTTGGCTGCTGTCTCCATTTCCTACAGACTGAGCTGCTAAAATCCAAGTGTACAACTGGAGGGGGGGCACACACTTATTTTCGTTAAATAAATAGAATAGATGAAGAAAGACAGATCCGTTGGCAGGATTCATTAAATGGGGATACATAGAAAATATTTTGTACTGTATATTGGGGGACAGATTGGTTTTCCTCAACATTGGGCAGACACGACCCACCCCCCCCAAAAAAAAAATGCGTGGTTAGGCCCATCGTATTAAGGATTCTGCTTGTTAGGTATGTTCTCTAACAGTCTTTGGGGCCTTCAAAAAAATGCATTTAATATTCAGATCACATGATTATTGCACTCAATTTACCCAATTATGTGATGACTAAGGCAGAGGGGAATTTAGATGTGGGGCCCACATTTATGTTGTTATTATATCTTCATACATGTTGTTATTATGTCTTCATAGAGGAATCAGAGTAGATGTATGTTTCAAAGACTTAATTTCTTTATTGAAAACAATCATATGAATGTAGAAAAATGAATACGGAAAGGGGCTACACTACAATTGCTGAACATTGTCTAAAAAATTTGTACCTTCCTCCTGTGACTGTTAATCTTCCGTGGCTGGGCCAAGATTCTTCTCCATCAAAAAACTACTTCTAAATAAACCATTTCCATGCATTTTTTTTCTTGCATGGGATGGCTAATTTACCAGAAGATGAAGTATAAAACGTTTTGGCTATCTTAGACGAGACTAGGCTAGTTTGGTGTTGCTTGCCAAGGGGAGGCACAACTAAGCTGTCATTGTATGGGTTTAGCTGCTACAGTGCCATACAAAGTACGTTAGCTGTCCTTGTGTTCGGCTCATATCATGTTCACATAAAATGGAGCTCATATAGACATTTACGCACCTTGTTTTCCTGTTCAGTATCCGAGGATGTCTCTTTAATGGTAATTTTTTTTAAATAATAAAAAAACAGCTTACATCCATTTTTGCCTCCGTTCACTGAAGTTACAAAATGAAAGTACTGCCATCTTCTTTTAATGATTTATGTTCAGTCATGTAGTGACAAACCACTCCAAGTGGAGAACTATTTGGGGCTATGCCCCTGAGAAAATACATAACACATGACAACCTGTGTTATGTGCATCATTCCTGGTATCTATTTCTTTTCAGCCCATATTAATAAATGCTAACACTACTTGAAACATGATAACCCTAGCTAACTATTACCAGTAATTTATCTTATAAAATGGTGAAAAAAAACTGAAACTGGACAACTAGATGTGGGTTTGTTTATCTTTAATTATCCTTAATTCATTCATCATTATCTCCATCACTTACGACTGAACTGTTTCCAATTTTCCTCCTCTTCTTGGTTTCTCTTGAGCTTCTAGTTGCCACATAGGTTCATTTTTCTGATTCATTTTCAGGAATTAAATCTTGCATGACTCGAGTGTGAAGGGGTGGTACAGGAGCATAAATGAGTCCTCAAATGAGATAGTGCCCCGCAAAAGGGCTACATTTAAGGGCGGCTGTGGCTCAGGTGGTAGAGTGTGTTGTCCACTTATCGCAGGGTTGGCATGCGATATACAGCCCACATGCATCCATGTGCCTTGCTCCTTGAGCAAGACACTGAACCCCAAGTTACTCCATAAGGCAGGCAGCTCTGCTGTCATTGTTGTGTGAATGTGTACGAATGGGTGAATGAGAAACAGTGTAATGTGCCTTGTAGAACTGCTAAGGTTAAAAGGTGCTGTATAAGTGCAGACCGTTTAAGGGGGTTGCTTTGCTTTACTTTTTGATGAAAAATTCTGATTATTTAAATGATCAGCCCTCAGGAGCCCTTTCAGTATGTGGGGCCCCAGGCAATTTCCTGTTTTGCCTTCCCTCTAGATACAGGGAGCAACTTCCCTGTTTATCAAGGAGTTAAATACTTATTCGAGGCACTGTATTTCTTCTTTTGTTCTCTTATCCGCCTGTGTTTGCTTCACTGTGGTAATATTTTAACTAACTGAGTTCATAATAACTTTCCCTGCAAAGTTTAAAATGATCAGATTAACTCTGTAATCCTTTTAATACAAATGTATTTTTTTTTTAATTGTCCCTGGAAACTTTGCCTGAAATGGAAAATGTCTGACAGTGGAGTATCTTTCCTTTCTAAACCTTATACTTGCAGAAACCTTGACCATTGCTTTTTTTTCTGTTTATTTTTTGACCACATAAAATGATGCAATACAGTGCAAGTCCCTGTGAGTTTGTGGTTATTATAGACATTATAACATATTAGAACACACGTGTTAAACGTAAACCCGTGATAGTGTAAATGTGCTTAATGCATATATTATACTCTTTATGAATGTGCTTTGGTAAGGATAACTCTCTGGAAAAAACATTTATCTTTAAAATGAAAATGCAAATCACAAAAGCACAATCATTTACTTGCAAGAAATCTTATTTATCACAAGATTTATGAATCAGTACTAATGGCAGTCATCTAATAGTTAAACTGACTGATATAATAAGTAAATGTGTAATGTATCTGTAATGCTGTGTTCCAATTTACCTCCCTGTGCATACAGACACAACAACACGGGAAAACGAACAGAAAGAGATGATAGAGGTGGGATGAGGTGGGAGGTACAGTGGGGGGAAAAAGTATTTGATCCCATTTTAATGGTAGGTTTATTTGAACAGTGAGAGACAGAATAACAACAAAAAAATCCAGAAAAACCCCTCTGCAAAACATGACTTAGCACTTGGTAATGACTTATGCCCTGGCTGAGGGAAGGAGGTTCTCACCCATGATTTGATGGTACATCGCCCGGTCCATCGTCCCTTTGATGCGGTGAAGTTGACCTTTCCCCTTAGCAGAAAAACACCCCCAAAGCATAATGTTTCCACCTCCATGTTTGACGGTGGGGATGGTGTTCTTGGGGTCATAGGCAGTATTCCTCCTCCTCCAAACACGGCGAGTTGAGTTGATGCCAAAGAGCTCCATTTTGGTCTCATCTGACCACAACACTTTCACCCAGTTGTCCTCTGAATCATTCAGATGTTCATTGGCAAACTTCAGAAGGGCATGTATATGTGCTTTCTTGAGCAGGGGCGCTGCAGGATTTCAGTCCTTCATGGTGTAGTATGTTACCAATTGTTTTCTTGGTGACTATGTGTTTGTGTTACTTTGCGGCTTTATTTTGTTTTAATGTAAATACATTGTTAGAAAAGCATGATGTTTGAATGTGTGTATATATATATGGTAGAGTGGTTTTGAAAGAAATGAAAATAGAATGTTGGATTACTTTTTAGGGTTTGCTGATCTGCCTTTGAATAAAAAAGTTTAGGATGCATTTTTGTTTTTAAATAATCTGATTAAAAGTATTGTTTGTATTACAAACCTTTAGGAGTTAAAATCTGTTTTAAAAGAGTTGTTTAAAAAGAATAGTACGTATAAAATGACTTCTAAACAAAGAACTTTACTATGTAAAATGAATCGCCGTAATGTTTAAAGTAGAAGCTACGTTTTTCCAAGAGAGAGAGATGTGTCCGTGTCGAGGTCGGAGTCTAAATGAGTTTGAAAACGCCCAAAAGGTCTCTCGCCAAACCCCTCCCACACATACGTATTTTCATACACTCCTCTCTCTCTCTCTGTCTCTCTCTCTCTGTCTCTCTCTCTCTCTCTGTCTCTCTCTCTCTGTCTCTTTCACTCTCTCTCTCTCTCTCTCTTTCTCTCTCTGTCTGTCTCTGTCTCCCCCCCCCCACCCCACTCCACACACACACCTCTCCAGCACATTCCAGACTTCCTGGGGCCTGATTTACGCTACCCCTCCCTGCTACACTAGGTAGCTGTGGGGGCACCCTCACCACCCAGACCTGTCACTCAGTGGATGAGAGGGGGTCATAAATCCCCACTTTGACAGAAAGTGTATGATATAACTACTGAGTGTGTTCCTAATCTCAGCTCATTGCCTGTACAAAAGACACCTGAGAGCCAGAAATTTATCTAATTGAGAGGGGGTCAAATACTTATTTCCCTCATTAAAATAAAAATCAATTTATAACATTTTTGACATGCGTTTTTCTGGATTTTTTTGTTATTCTGTTATTCTGTCTCTCACTGTTGTTAGTGGGCAAACGTACAAAATCAGCAGGGGATCAAATACTTTTTCCCCCACTGTAACAATACACAAGTGCATGAAGGGCAGTGTGCAGAAATTAGTCTGGTGCATTTTTATGAATCATTTCATCATATCATCATTTCAATTCATTGTCTAAAATGGCATTACAATTTTTTCTTCAATGGGACACTTCAATACCTCATTACCCAGAGCCTCAGTCTCCGAATGCACTAATTTTCATTCATACTCACATTTTCTTCTACCAATTCTCTCTTCCTCTACCCTTTTCTATTATCTTACATTTAAGTTTCATTCCATGTGCCTGTTTCTCTGCTTTCTCTATCTCTATCCATTTTTCTTCTAACTCTTTTATTCTAGCTCTATGCTGAATCAGTATTATATATAAAAGGAGGAATCCATTATAAATTAATCACAGCACTGTGAGCCATGTGAGTGTCAAAACCTTTAACATCACGGTTTACCCTGAGACTCATTGACTTACTCATAGGGCTTTCTACACTCCAAACATACCACCAAAATATTTGTTTCTTAAAGTTCCAGATGTTGCAGCAAACATTTGCAACATATGCAACAAAAGTTTCTTCCAGATGGGGTACTCAATTTGACAGCATGGAGAAATCCAAAGTAGGGGAACACTATACCTTTTTTTTTTGCATAATATCAGGATATAAAGGTGGTGTTCAACATTAAAATGCACCTCAAAAAAAAATTCACACAGACAATAAAAAGGGCAAATCACCAAGACACCTCAATTATGATGTTTATTCAGAAACACGCTTACAACTGAGTCAGTTACCAGGGCTGAAAATATATTCAACAACTTGGTAGCAGAACATAATCTACCAACGACCATTGAATGACCACTTCACCAACTCGCTGCCAGTCCTAGCCAACAGTTTTAATGTATGAGTATAAAGCTTATGCTGATTTGTTAGACTAATAAATATTAATTTGCTTCACAGTAATGCAGTAATGCAGTAAATGTAGTATGGGCGGCTGTGACAATGAACCCTAAGTTGCCCCCGATGGCAAGCTAGCACCTTGAATGGCAGCTCTGCTACCATTGGTGTGTGAGTGTGCTCTCATTTGTAAGTCGCTTTGGATAAAAGCGTCTGCTAAATGAATAAATGTAAATGTAACTGTCTTGGATTAGCAAGTGGCAACCCAATTATGACAGGAAAGAGAAAGTTTGTCCTTACACTCTAAAAAACACTGAGTTAAAAACAACCCAAATTGGGTTATTTTTATCCCAACAGCTGGGAAATATAGGACAGAAAACATTTTGGGTTAAAGTAACACATTAAATTGGGCTGTTAATTTTTAACCCAGCAAATTGGTTATTTTTCAACCCAAAGGATGGTTTAATTTTTACAAAAACACTGGGATAATTTTATTTCATAAATGAGTCAATATTTTTAGGGTTATTTTTACCCTTTGAAAATATATTGCTAGAGCTGTTAAAGTGGTGTTCATATATAGACTTTGAAGTAAATGACTCAAATAAGTCATATATTTAAAGTAAAAAGTCAGATTTTCAAAGGAGATGTTTAAAACATAAAAAAAAAACAAAAAAAAAAAAAAACCTGAGTAACCAACTTACGATCCAGTGGGCATTACAAACAAGTAAGCCAAAGCTAACAAAGGAGGAAGAGCAAAACTGACTGTTATCACAGTTTTGCTTTATCTAGTGTACAGTAATTGTTTTATGGATAAATATATTAATATGAATCTTCACTCAATCATGTTTTAATTTTGAACACACCTATTCTAACACCTAGTTTAACACATTTTGTGTTTCTTTTAACACAGTGTGTTAGTACATTTATCACATGCTGTGTATTAAAAATTTCCACACAAAGATGTGTTAAAAAATAACACAGATGTGTTGTTTATACATTTTCCCTACAATTATCATAAAATGCAATTTGTTTGTATGCTAAAATTCTACTAAAATGCTCAGAAAATAAACAAACAATAACATGAAAATTCAGGTGTGTCAGGATTCCCCCTGCTGGCCAGGTGCGGCACTGCACCTTGGCCGGTTCTGGCGCCATCGTGTGGCTGAACTATGGCAGTGACTAAACCTAGCACCTGGACTTTGTGTCGGTGGACTCCATGTCCCAGCAGCCATTGCCACTTGGTCACATGTATTCTAGCACCTGTTTCACGTTTCCGTTAATGAGCACTGGTGTGTGTATATATAGTTGGGATTTGCACTTAGTCAGGGTCTTTTGTTAGGGTGTTTAGACCTCTGTATCTGTTTGATTCCTGTTTGTCTGTTTAGACTTCTGTATCTGTTTGATTCCTGTTTCCTCTGGTTAGATTCCTGTGTCTGTTTAGACTTCTGTATCTGTTTGATTCCTGTTCCTCTGGTAAGATTCTTGTATCTGTTTAGACTCCTGTTTATCTGTTTAGCCTCTTGTTTCTCTGTTTAAACTCTTGTATCTGTTTAGATTCTTGTCTCTGTGTTTAGGCTGAATATCTGTAGCCTAGTGCTAGTGTCTTTGTTTTGCTTATGCTATTCTGTGTGAAATAAACGTTCACAATTTCCGTCTGCGACTGTTTCCACCTCAACCGCCAATGTGACAGAACAAAAGACCTAATCTGGAAGCAGCAGACGACCTCATGGCGGACTTTATTTTTTCAGAAATCCGGGACACGGAGGAGCTTTCAGTCGCACTGCAGCGACTGGCAGAGCAAATGTAACTGGTGAAACAGCTAAAGCAAGCCCGCGAGGAGGCTTCACCCATATACAAATGGGCCCTGGAATATCTCCCGATTGAGCTGGCAAGGCTCACGCACCGGCAGGCGCAACTGGCGCAGCCCCAGAGCCCCGCTACGTCAGTGCCCATGTCTGAATGCCCAGTTTCCCAGGTGCCCATGTCTGAATGTCCAGTTGCCCAGGTGTCCACGTCTGAAAGCCTGTCCGAACCCGAGGGTCCAGTCTCAGTCCCAGTTTCAGTCCTGTCCAAACCCGAGGGTCCCGTTTCATTTGTGTCCGCACCTAAAGGCCCCGTCTCGCCCCAGTGCTCGCCTGAAGGCCCCGTCTCGCCCCAGTGCTCGCCGGAAGGCCCCGTCTCGTCCCTGTCCGAACCAGAGAGCCCAGTTTCGTCCCTGTCCGAACCAGAGAGCCCAGTTTTGTCCCTGTCCGAACCAGAGAGCCCAGTTTCGTCCCTATCCGAACCAGAGGGTCCAGTCTCAGTCCCAGCTTCACTCTGTCCGAGCCCGAGGGTCCCGTCTCACCCCAGTGCTCGCCTGAAGGACCCGTCTCGCCCCAGTGCTCGCCTGAAGGCCCCGTTTGGCCCATGTCTGAGTGCCTAGTGTCCCACGTGCCCACGTCTGAGTGCCTAGTGTCCCACGTGCCCACGTCAGAGAGCCCCGTATCCCACGTGCCCACATCAGAGAGCCCAGGCACGTCCACGTCCCGGCCGCAGAGCCCAGGCACGTCCACGTCCCGGCTGCAGAGCCCAGGCACGTCCACAAGCCCAGTCTCGTCCACGAACCCAGTTTTGTCCACGAGACCCGTCTCATCCACGAGCCCTGTCTCGTCCACAAGTCGAGCCACGTCCAAACCCATGCCCTTGAACCCCGGGTCACACGTCACGCCCTTGAACACTGCCAGGAGGAGACGGCAGGCCTAGACAATTTTTTTGGGGGGGGGCACAGATGTCCGCGGCGCGCCAGTCAGAGGCCGACATTGCAGCCTCCGACACTACAGAGACCGAGGGGGAGGTCTCCACCCCTCAGGAAATTTATGAACCGTCTTGCACCGCAGCATATGCCGCCCTGTTCCCCTCGGAGGAGGAGGCGGCGTCCTGCGTTCCTGAGTCTGGGCAGGCGGCGTCCTGCGTTCCTGATTCTGGGCAGGCGGCGTCCTGCGTTCCTGTGCCACAGCGGGCGGCGTCCTGCGTTCCGGAGCCTCTGTGGGAGGCGTCCTGCGTTCCGGAGCCTCTGTGGGAGGCGTCCTGCGTTCCTGAGCAGCCAGAAGCTGCACCTCGAACTCCATCATCGGTAAGGGTGTTCCAACTCCCTTCTACCCGGCCAGGACTGCCTCGGTCCTTGGTTTCTGCCTGGGACATTCTGCCCAAGGGGCCAGGACCGCCAACAGGGGGAATGTTCGTTAGCGCTCCGGGAGGAGCGCCCTGGGGGGGGTCTGTCAGGATTCCCCCTGCTGGCCAGGTGCGGCACTGCACCTTGGCCGGTTCTGGCGCCATCGTGTGGCTGAACTATGGCAGTGACTAAA
>JAFFST010026259.1:2287-13757 GCA_022414735.1 Noturus placidus | reverse complement strand
GTATTTGAACCAGTGTGTGTAGACCAGTATGTATTTGAACCAGTGTGTGTAGACCAGTATGTATTTGAACCAGTGTGTGTAGACCAGTGTGTATGTGGTCCAGTGTGTGCAGACCAGTGTGTATGTGGACCAGTGTGTGTAGACGAGTGTGTATTTGGACAAGTGTGTATGTGGACTAGTGTGTGTAGACCAGTGTGTATTTGGACCAGTGTGTGTAGACGAGTGTGTTTTTGGAGAACTGTGAATGTGGACTAGTGTGTGTGTAGACCAATGTGTATGTGGACTAGTGTGTGTAGACCAGTGTGTATGTGGACGAGTGTGTATTTGGACCAGTGTGTGTAGACCAGTGTGTATGTGGAGTAGTGTGTGTAGACCAGTGTGTATGTGGACGAGTGTGTATTTGGACCAGTGTGTATGTGGACTAGTGTTTGTAGATCAGTGTGTATGTGGACCAATGTGTATTTGAACCAGTGTGTGTAAACCAGTGTGCATGTGGACCAGTGTGTATGTGGACTAGTGTGTGTAGACCAGTGTGTATGTGGACTAGTGTGTGTAGACCAGTGTGTATGTGGACTACTGTGTATAGACCAGTGTGTATGTGGACCAGTGTGTATTTGAACCAGTGTGTGTAAACCAGTGTGTATGTGGACAAGTGTGTGTAGACCAGTGTGTATGTGGAAAAGTGTGTATTTAGACCAGTGTGTGTAGAAGAGAGAGTATTTGCACCAGTGTGTATTTGGACCAGTATGTGTAGACCAGTGTGTATTTGCACCAGTGTCTATGTGGAGCAGTGTGTATTTGAACCAGTGTGTATGTTTACTCGTGTGTGTAGACCAGTGTGTATGTGGACTAGTGTGTGTAGACCAGTGTGTATTTGAACCAGTGTGTGTAAACCAGTGTTTCTTTGAACCAGTGTGTGTAGACCAGTGTGTATTTGAACGAGGGTGTGTAGACCAGTGTGTGCAGACCAGTGTGTGCAGACCAGTGTGTGCAGACCAGTGTGTGCAGACCAGTGTGTGTAGACCAGTGTGTATTTGAACCAGTGTGTGTACACCAGTGTATATGTGGACCATTGTGTATTTGGACCAGTGTGTGTAGACCAGTGTGTGTAGACGAGTGGGAATTTGGTCCAGTGTGTGTAGACGAGTGTGTATTTGGACAAGTGTGTATGTGGACTAGTATGTGTAGACCAGTGTGTATGTGGACCAGTGTGTGCAGATCAGTGTGTATTTGGACCAGTGTGTGTAGACGAGTGTGAGTGTGTATTTGGACCAGTGTGTATGTGGACTAGTATGTGTAGACCAGTGTGTATGTGGACTAGTGTGTGCAGACCAGTGTGTGTAGACCAGTGTGTATTTGAACCAGTGTGTGTAGACAAGTGTGTATTTGCCCTAGTGTGTGTACACCAGTGTGCATGCAGACCAGTGTGTATTTGAACCAGTGTGTGTAAACCGGTGTGTATGTGGACTAGTGTGTGTACACCACTGTATATGTGGACCAGTGTGTATTTGGACCAGTGTGTGTAGACCAGTGTGTATTTGGACCAGTGTGTGTTGAACCAGTGTGTGTAAACCAGTGTGCATGTGGACCAGTGTGTATTTGAACCAGTGTATATGTGGACTAGTGTGTGTAGACCAGTGTGTGTGGACCAGTGTGTATTTGAACCAGTGTGTGTACACCAGTGTATATGTGGACCATTGTGTATTTGGACCAGTGTGTGTAGACCAGTGTGTGTAGACGAGTGGGAATTTGGTCCAGTGTGTGTAGACGAGTGTGTATTTGGACAAGTGTGTATGTGGACTAGTATGTGTAGACCAGTGTGTATGTGGACCAGTGTGTGCAGACCAGTGTGTATGTGGACCAGTGTGTGTAGACGAGTGTGTATTTGGACCAGTGTGTATGTGGACTAGTATGTGTAGACCAGTGTGTATTTGGACCAGTGTGTGTAGACCAGTGTGTATGTGGACTAGTGTGTGTAGACCAGTGTGTATGTAGACCAGTGTATGTTGATCAGTGTGTATTTGGACCAGTGTGTGTAGACGAGTGTGAGTGTGTATTTGGACCAGTGTGTATGTGGACTAGTAAGTGTAGACCAGTGTGTATGTGGACGTGTGTGTGTAGACCAGTGTGTCTGTGGACCAGTGTGTATTTGAACGAGTGCGTGTAGACCAGTGTGTATGTGGACTAGTGTGTGCAGACCAGTGTGTGTAGACCAGTGTGTATTTGAACCAGTGTGTGTAGACAAGTGTGTATTTGCCCTAGTGTGTGTACACCAGTGTATATGTGGACCATTGTGTATTTGGACCAGTGTTTGTAGACGAGTGGGTATTTGGTCCAGTGTGTATGTGGACTAGTGTGTGTAGACCAGTGTGTATGTAGACCAGTGTATGTTGATCAGTGTATATTTGGACCAGTGTGTGTAGACGAGTGTGAGTGTGTATTTGGACCAGTGTGTATGTGGACTAGTATGTGTAGACCAGTGTGTATGTGGACCAGTGTGTGTAGACCAGTGTGTATGTGGACCAGTGTGTATTTGAACCAGTGTGTATGTGGACTAGTGTTTGTAGATCAGTGTGTATGTGGACCAATGTGTATTTGAACCAGTGTGTATATGGACTTGTGTGTATTTGAACCAGTGTATGTGGACCAGTTTGTATTTAGACCAGTGTGTGTAGAAGAGTGTGTATTTGCACCAGTGTGTATTTGGACCAGTATGTGTAGACCAGTGTGTATTTGCACCAGTGTATATTTGGACCAGTATGTGTAGACCAGTGTGTATTTGCACCAGTGTGTATGTGGACTAGTGTGTGTACACCAGTGTCTATGTGGACCATTGTGTATTTGGACCAGTGTGTGTAGACGAGTGGGTATTGGGTCCAGTGTGTGTAGACAAGTGTGTATTTGGACCAGTGTGTGTAGACCAGTGTGTGTAGACCAGTGTGTATGTGGACCAGTGTGTATTTGAACCAGTGTGTATGTGGACTAGTGTTTGTAGATCAGTGTGTATGTGGACCAATGTGTATTTGAACCAGTGTGTATATGAACTTGTGTGTATTTGGACCAGTATGTGTAGACCAGTGTGTATTTGCACCAGTGTGTATGTGGACTAGTGTGTGTAGACCAGTGTGTATGTGGACTAGTGTGTGTAGACCAGTGTGTATGTGGACTAGTGTGTGTAGACCAGTGTGTATGTGGACTTGGTGTGTGTAGACCAGTGTGTATGTGGACTAGTGTGTGTAGACCAGTGTGTATGTGGACCAGTGTGTGTAAACCAGTGTGTATGTGGACCAGTGTGTATTTGGACCAGTGTGTGTAGACCAGTGTGTGTAGACCAGTGTGTATGTGGACCAGTGTGTATTTGAACCAGTGTGTATGTGGACTAGTGTGTGTAGACCAGTGTGTATGTGGACCAGTGTGTATTTGAATCAGTGTTTGTAGACCAGTGTGTATGTAGACTAATGTGTTTAAACCAGTGTGTATTTGAACAAGGGTGTGTAGACCAGTGTGTATGTGGACTAGTGTGTGCAGACCAGTGTGTGTAGACCAGTGTGTATTTGAACCAGTGTGTGTAGAAAAGTGTGTATTTGCCCTAGTGTGTGTACACCAGTGTATATGTGGACCATTGTGTATTTGGACCAGTGTGTGTAGACGAGTGGGTTATTTGGTCCAGTGTGTATGTGGACTAGTGTGTGTAGATCGGTGTGCATGCAGACCAGTGGGTATTTGAACCAGTGTGTGTAGACCAGTGTGTATGTGGACCAGTGTGTGTAGATGAGTGTGTATTTGCACTAGTGTGTGTACACCAGTGTATATGTGGACCATTGTGTATTTGGACCAGTGTGTGTAGACGAGTGGGTATTTGGTCCAGTGTGTATGTGGACTAGTTTGTGTAGATCAGTGTGCATGCAGACCAGTGGGTATTTGAACCAGTGTGTGTAGACCAGTGTGTATTTGGACAAGTGTGTATGTGGACCAGTGTGTTTAGACCAGTGTGTATTTGGACCAGTGTGTGTAGACGAGTGTGTTTTTTTGAAAAGTGTGAATGTGGACTAGTGTGTGTGTAGACCAATGTGTATGTGGACTAGTGTGTGTAGACCAGTGTGTATGTGGACCAGTGTCTATTTGAACCAGTGTGTGTAAACCAGTGTGTATGTGGACCAGTGTGTATGTGGACTAGTATGTGTAGACCAGTGTGTATGTGGACCAGTGTGTGCAGACCAGTGTGTATGTGGACCAGTGTGTGTAGACGAGTGTGTATTTGGACAAGTGTGTATGTGGACTAGTGTGTTTAGACCAGTGTGTATTTGGACTAGTGTGTGTAGACCAGTGTGTATTTGGACTAGTGTGTGTAGACCAGTATTTATTTGAACCAGTGTGTGTAAACCAGTGTGTATTTGAACAAGGGTGTGTAGACCAGTGTGTTTGTGGACTTGTGGTTGTAGACCAGTGTGTATGTGGACCAGTGTGTATTTGGACCAGTGTGTGAAGAGCAGTGTGTATGTGGACCAGTGTGTATTTGAACCAGTGTGTATGTGGACTGACTGGTGTGTGTAGACCAGTGTGTATGTGGACCAGTCTGTATTTGAATCAGTGTGTGTAGACCAGTGTGTATGTAGACTAATGTGTTTAAACCAGTGTGTATTTGAACAAGGGTGTGTAGACCAGTGTGTTTGTGGACTTGTGGTTGTAGACCAGTGTGTATGTGGACCAGTGTGTATTTGGACCAGTGTGTGAAGAGCGGTGTGTATGTGGACCAGTGTCTATTTGAACCAGTGTGTGTAAACCAGTGTGTATGTGGACTAGTGTGTGTAGATCAGTGTGTATGTGGACCAGTGTGTATTTGAATCAGTGTGTGTAGACCAGTGTGTATGTAGACTAATGTGTTTAAACCAGTGTGTATTTGAAAGAGGGTGTGTAGACCAGTGTGTATGTGGACTTGTGGTTGTCGACCAGTGTGTATTTGGACCAGTGTGTGTAGACCAGTCTGTGTAGACGAGTGTGTATTTGGACCAGTGTGTATGTGGACCATGGTGTATTTGAACCAGTGTGTGTGGACCAGTGTGTATGAGGAGTAGTGTGTGTAGACCAGTGTGTATGTGGACGAGTGTGTATTTGGACCAGTGTGTGTAGACAAGTGTGTATTTGGACCAGTGTGTATGTGGACTAGTGTTTGTAGACCAGTGTGTATGTGGACCAGTGTGTGTGTAGACCAGTGTGTGTAGACCAGTGTGTGTAGACCAGTGTGTATTTGAACCAGTGTGTGTAAACCAGTGTGTATTTGGACCAGTGTGTATTATATACAGTGTTTATGTGGACTAGTGTGTGTAGACCAGTGTGTATGTGGACTAGTGTGTGTGGACCAGTGTGTATTTGAATCAGTGTGTTTAGACCAGTGTGTATATGGACGAGTGTGTATTTGGACCAGTGTGTGTAGACCAGTGTGTATTGGGACTAGTGTGTGTAGACAAGTGTGTATTTGGACCAGTGGGTATGTGGACTAGTGTTTGTACACCAGTGTCTATGTGGACGAGTGTGTATTTGGACCAGTGTGTGTAGACCAGTGTGTATGTGGACCAGTGTGTGTAGACGAGTGTGTATTTGGACAAGTGTGTATGTGGACCAGTGTGTTTAGACCAGTGTGTATTTGAACTAGTGTGTGTAGACCAGTGTGCATGTGGACTAATGTGTTTAATCCAGTGTGTATTTGGACCAGTGTGTGTAGACGAGTGTGTATTTGGACAAGTGTGTATGTGGACCAGTGTGTGCAGACCAGTGTGTGCAGACCAGTGTGTATGTGGACCAGTGTGTGTGTAGAGCAGTGTGTATTTGGACTAGTGTTTGTAGACCAGTGTGTATGTGGACCAGTGTGTATGTGGACCAGTGTCTATTTGAACAAGTGTGTGTAAACCAAGTGTGTATGTGGACCAGAGTGTATTTGAACCAGTGTGTATGTGGACTAGTGTGTGTAGACCAGTGTGTATGTGGACCAGTGTGTATTTGAATCAGAATGTGTAGACCAGTGTGTATGTGGACTAGTGTGTGTAGACCAGTGTGTATGTGGACCAGTGTGTATTTGAATCAGTGTGTGTAGACCAGTGTGTATTTGGACCAGTGTGTATGTGGACTAGTGTGTGTAGACCAGTGTGTATGTGGACCAGTGTGTATTTGAACCAGTGTGTGTAAACCAGTGTGTATGTGGACCAGTGTGTATTATATACAGTGTGTATGTGGACTAGTGTGTGTAGACCAGTGTGTATGTGGACCAGTGTGTATTTGAATCAGTGTGTGTAGACCAGTGTGCATGTGGACTTGTGTTTGTAGTCCAGTGTGTATTTGGACCAGTGTGTGTAGCCCAGTGTGTGTAGACCAGTGTGTATTTGGACCAGTGTGTATGTGGACTAGTGTGTATTTGAATCAGTGTGTGTAGACCAGTGTGTATTTGAACCAGTGTGTGTAGACCAGTGTGCATGTAGACTAATGTGTTTAAACCAGTGTGTATTTGAACGAGGGTGTGTAGACCAGTGTGTATGTGGACTAATGTGTTTAATCCAGTGTGTATTTGGACCAGTGTGTGTAGACCAGTGTGCATGTAGACTAATGTGTTTAAACCAGTGTGTATTTGAACGAGTGTGTGTAGACCAGTGTGTATTTGAACCAGTGTGTGTAGACCAGTGTGTATTTGAACGAGGGTGTGTAGACCAGTGTGTATGTGGACTAGTGTTTGTAGACCAGTGTGTATGTGGACCAGTTTGTGAAGAACAGTGTGTATTTGGAGCAGTGTGTAGACGAGTGTGTATTTGGACCAGTGTGTGTAGACCAGTGTGTATTTGGACAAGTGTGTATGTGGACCAGTATGTGCAGACTAGTGTGTGTAGACCAGTGCGTATGTGGACTAGTGTGTGTAGACCAGTGTGTATGTGTACTAATGTATTTAAACCAGTGTGTATTTGGACCAGTGTGTGTAGACGAGTGTGTAATTGGACGTGTGTATGTGGACCAGTGTGTGTGTAGAGCAGTGTGTATGTGGACTAGTGTTTGTAGACCAGTGTGTATGTGGACCAGTGTGTATTTGGACCAGTGTGTGTAGACCAGTGTGTATGTGGACCAGTGTCTATTTGAACAAGTGTGTATAAACCAAGTGTGTATGTGGACCAGTGTGTATTTGAAGCAGTGTGTATGTGGACTAGTGTGTGTAGACCAGTGTGTATGTGGACCAGTGTGTACTTGAATCAGAGTGTGTAGACCAGTGTGTATGTGGACTAGTGTGTGTAGACCAGTGTGTATGTGGACTAATGTGTTTAAACCAGTGTGTATTTGGACCAGTGTGTGTAGACCAGTGTGCATGTAGACTAATGTGTTTAAACCAGTGTGTATTTGAACGAGGGTGTGTAGACCAGTGTGTATGTGGACCAGTGTGTGTAGACGAGTGTGTATGTGGACCAGTGTGTGTAGACGAGTGTGTATTTGGACCAGTGTGTGTAGACGAGTGTGTATATGGACCAGTGTGTATGTGGACCAGTGTGTGCAGACCAGTGTGTATGTTGACCAGTGTGTGTAGAGCAGTATGTATGTGGACTAGTGTTTGTAGACCAGTGTGTATGTGGACCAGTGTGTATTTGAACCAGTGTGTGTAAACCAGTCTGTGTGTAGACGAGTGTGTATTTGGACCAGTGTGTATGTAGACCAGTGTGTGTAGACCAGTGTGAATTTGGACCAGTGTGTGTAGACGAGTGTATATTTGGACAAGTGTGTATGTGGACCAGTGTGTTTAGACCAGTGTGTATTTGGACCAGTGTGTGTAGACCAGTGTGCATGTAGACTAATGTGTTTAAACCAGTGTGTATTTGAACGAGGGTGTGTAGACCAGTGTGTATTTGGACCAGTGTGTGTAACCCAGTGTGTCAAGACCAGTGTGTATTTGGACCAGTGTGTATGTGGACTAGTGTATATTTGAATCAGTGTGTGTAGACCAGTGTGTATTTGAACCAGTGTGTGTTGACTAGTCTGTATTTGAACGAGGGTGTGTAGACCAGTGTGTATGTGGACTAGTGTTTGTAGACCAGTGTGTATTTGGACTAGTGTGTGTCGACCAGTGTGTGTAGACCAGTGTGTATGTGGACTAATGTGTGTAGACCAGTGTGTATGTGGACCCGTTTGTGAAGACCAGTGTGTATTTGGAGCAGTGTGTAGACGAGTGTGTATTTGGACCAGTGTGTGTAGACGAGTGTGTATTTGGACCAGTGTGTATGTGGACTAGTGTGTGTAGACCAGTGTGTATGTGGACGAGTGTGTATTTGAACCAGTGTGTGTACACCAGTGTATATGTGGACCATTGTGTATTTGGACCAGTGTGTGTAGACCAGTGTGTGTAGACGAGTGGGAATTTGGTCCAGTGTGTGTAGACGAGTGTGTATTTGGACAAGTGTGTATGTGGACTAGTATGTGTAGACCAGTGTGTATGTGGACCAGTGTGTGCAGACCAGTGTGTATGTGGACCAGTGTGTGTAGACGAGTGTGAGTGTGTATTTGGACCAGTGTGTATGTGGACTAGTGTGTGTAGACCAGTGTGTATGTGGACCAGTGTGTATTTGAATCAGTGTGTGTAGACCAGTGTGTATTTGAACCAGTGTGTGTAGACCAGTGTGTATTTGAACGAGGGTGTGTAGACCAGTGTGTATGTGGACTAGTGTTTGTTTGAACCAGTGTGTGTAAACCAGTGTGTGTGTGGACCAGTGTGTATTTGGACCAGTGTGTATGTGGACTAGTGTGTATTTGAATCAGTGTGTGTAGACCAGTGTGTATTTGAACCAGTGTGTGTTGACCAGTGTGTATGTGGACTAGTGTGTGTAGACCGGTGTGTATGTGAACGGGTGTGTATTTGGACCAGTGTGTGTAGACCAGTGTGTATTTGGACCAGTGTGTATGTGGACTAGTGTTTGTAGACCAGTGTGTATGTAGACCAGTGTATGTTGATCAGTGTGTATTTGGACCAGTGTGTGTAGACGAGTGTGAGTGTGTATTTGGACCAGTGTGTATGTGGACTAGTATGTGTAGACGAGTGTGTATTTGGACCAGTGTGTGTAGACGAGTGTGTATTTGGACCAGTGTGTATTTGAATCAGTGTGTGTAGACCAGTGTGTATGTGGACTAGTGTGTGTAGACCAGTGTGTATGTGGACTAGTGTGTGTAGACCAGTAATTATTTGAACCAGTGTGGGTAGACCAGTATGTATTTGAATTAGTGTGTGTAGACCAGTGTGTATGTGGACTAATGTGTTTAAACCAGTGTGTATTTGAACGAGGGTGTGTAGACCAGTGTGTATGTGGACTTGTGTTTGTAGACAGTGTGTATTTGGACCAGTGTGTGTAGCCCAGTGTGTGTAGACGAGTGTGTATTTTTACCAGTGTGTATGTGGACTAGTGTGTATTTGAATCAGTGTGTGTAGACCAGTGTGTATTTGTACCAGTGTGTGTAGACCAGTGTGTATTTGAACGAGGGTGTGTAGACCAGTGTGTATGTGGACTAGTGTGTAGACCAGTGTGTGTAGACGAGTGTGTATTTGGATTAGTGTGTGTAGACCAGTGTGTGTAGACGAGTGTGTATTTAGACCAGTGTGTATGTGGACTAGTGTGTGTAGACCAGTGTGTATGTGGACCAGTGTGTGTAGACCAGTGTGTATGTGGACCAGTGTCTATTTGAACGAGTGTGTGTAAACCATTGTTTATTTGAACCAGTGTGTGTAGACCAGTGTGTATGTGGACTAGTGTGTGTAGGTCAGTGTGTATGTGGACGAGTGTGTATTTGGACCAGTGTGTGTGTAGACCAGTGTGTATTTGGACTAGTGTCTGTAGACCAGTGTGTATGTGGACCAGTGTGTGTAGACCAGTGTGTGTATGGACCAGTGTGTATTTGAACCAGTGTGTGTAGACCAGTGTGTATGTGGACTAGTGTGTGTAGACCGGTGTGTATGTGAACGAGTCTGTATTTGGACCAGTGTGTGTAGCCCAGTGTGTATTTGGACTAGTGTTTGTGTGGACTAGTGTTTGTAGACCAGTGTGTATGTGGACCAGTGTATGTGGACCAGTGTGTGTAGACCAGTGTGTATTTGTCCAGTGTGTATGTGGACCAGTTTGTGTGGACCAGTGTGTATTTGGACCAGTGTCTATTTGAACCAGTGTGTGTAAACCATTGTTTATTTGATTCAGTGTGTGTAGACCAGTGTGTATGTGGACTAGTGTGTGTAGATCAGTGTGTATGTGGACGAGTGTGTATTTGGACCAGTGTGTGTAGACCAGTGTGTATGTGGACCAGTGTCTATTTGAACCAGTGTGTGTAGACCAGTGTGTGTGGACTAGTGTGTGTAGATCAGTGTGTAATTGGAGCAGTGCATGCAGACGAGTGTGTATTTGGACCAGTGTGTGTAGACGAGTGTGTATTTGGACCAGTGTGTGTAAACCAGTGTGCATGTGGACCAGTGTGTATTTGAACCAGTGTATATTTGAACCAGTGTGTGTAAACCAGTGTGTATGTGGACCAGTGTGTATTTGAACCAGTGTGTGTAAACCGGTGTGTATGTGGACTAGTGTGTGTACACCACTGTATATGTGGACCAGTGTGTATTTGGACCAGTGTGTGTAGACGAGTGTGTATTTGGACCAGTTTGTATGTGGACTAGTGTGTGTAGACCAGTGTGTATGTGGACCAGTGTGTATTTGAATCAGTGTGTGTAGACCAGTGTGTATGTGGCCTAATGTGTGTAGACCAGTGTGCATTTGAATCAGTATGTGTAGACCAGTGTGTATGTGGACTAGTGTGTGTAGACCAGTGTGTATGTGGACCAGTGTGTGTGTAGACCAGTGTGTATGTGGACCAGTGTCTATTTGAACCAGTGTGTGTAAACCATTGTTTATTTGAACCAGTGTGCGTAGACCAGTGTGTATGTGGACTAGTGTGTGTAGATCAGTGTGTAATTGGAGCAGTGCATGCAGACCAGTGTGTATGTGGACCAGTGTGTATTTGAACCAGTGTGTATGTGGACTAGTGTGTGTAGACCAGTGTGTATGTGGACCAATGTGTATTTGAACCAGTGTGTATATGAACTTGTGTGTATTTGGACCAGTATGTGTAGACCAGTGTGTATTTGCACCAGTGTGTATTTGGACCAGTATGTGTAGACCAGTGTGTATGTTTACTAGTGTGTGTAGACCAGTGTGTATTTGGACTAGTGTGTGTAGACCAGTGTGTATGTGGACTAGTGTGTGTAGATCAGTGTGTATGTGGACGAGTATGTATTTGGACCAGTGTGTGTAGACCAGTGTGTATTTGGACTAGTGTCTGTAGACCAGTGTGTATTTGGACTAGTGTCTGTAGACCAGTCTGTATTTTGACCAGTATGTATGTGGACCAGTGTGTGTAGACCAGTGTGTGTGTGGACCAGTGTGTATTTGAACCAGTGTGTGTAGACCAGTGT
>JAFFST010026256.1:2301-27794 GCA_022414735.1 Noturus placidus | reverse complement strand
GAGACATACCCCAAGCGACTTACAGCTGTAATCGCAGCAAAAGGTGGCGCTACAAAGTATTAACTTAAGGGGGCTGAATAATTTTGCTCACCCAATTTTTCAGTTTTTTATTTGTTGAAAAAGTTTGAAATATCCAATAAATTTCGTTCCACTTTGATTGTGTCCCGCCTGTTGTTGATTCTTCACAAAAAAATTACAGTTTTATATCTTTATGTTTGAGGCCTGAAATGTGGCAAAAGGTCGAACAGTTCAAGGGGGCCGAATATTTTAGCAAGGCACTGTAAGAGGTGACATTCACTTCAGTTACTATAAGGATGAATCTAATTTGATCGTTATCAGTTTTCCTTGGTATACAGTTTATGCCTGGCAGTGATGTGTCTGGCATCTCTTTGTGGTCTTGTCTGCTAGAAAACATCAATTCAGCTACTACCTCCTCTGGTCTGCAGTTAACTCTTTTTATGCTATCTATCTGTGCCTCTGCTCTCCTTATCCCTCGTTCTCTCTTGGCCCTTGCTGTGTGCTTTGGCAGTGTCCTGAGATTAGTGCACAAGCAAGACAGTGGGGGGACTCCTCAATGGTCAGGAGGAGTGTGTGCAATGGAATTCACATTAGATATGAAGTCTAAGTGACCTTCCATCCCGTCCTCACTGCTTGAGTCTCACTTTTGTTATGCAAGCACTACCGATGGGAAGCCAAAACTCTTATGTCTTTATAAACCTTTATATACACACAATAATAATAATGCCCATCTATACAACACCACCAGTGGTGGATCATGATGCTTAGAGATAGCAGACATTTTAACGAATATACTGTAAAAGGTTACAAAACACTGTTAAAAATAAAATACAAATAAGGCTCTAAATAGACACCCTGGTTCCCCATGGTAGTGTAATGAGCAGCATTTCTGCAACGCTCTGCAGCAACAGCCACTCAATCACAATAATTATATACACACACAGTATCTCACAAAAGTGAGTACACCCCTCACATTTTTGTAAATATTTGATGATATCTTTTCATGACACTTTGCTACAATGTAAAGTAGTGAGTGTACAGCTTGTGTAACAGTGTAAATTTACTGTCCCCTCAAAATAACTCAACTCACAGCCATTAATGTCTAAACCGCTGGCAACAAATTTTCCTATTTTCCCTCCCCGGTGTCATCTGACTTATTAGTGTTACAAGGTCTCAGGTGTGAATGGGGAGCAGCTGTGTTCAATTTGGTGTCATCGCTCTCACACTCCCTCATACTGGTCACTGGAAGTTCAACATGGCACCTCATGGCAAAGAACCCTGAGGATCTGAAAAAAATAATTGTTGCTCACATAAAGATGGCCTAGGCTATAAGAAGATTGCCAAGACCCTAACACTGAGCTGCAGCACGGTGACCAAGACCATACAGCGGTTTAACAGGACAGGTTTCACTCAAAACAGGCCTCGCCATGGTCCACCAAAGAAGCTGAGTGCAAGGGAAATAGACATATGAGTGCTGCCAGCATTGCTGCAGAGGTTGAAGGGGTGGGGGGGTCAGCATGTCAGTGCTCAGATCATACGTCGAACACTGCATCAAATTGGTCTACATGGCTGTCATCCCAGAAGGAAGTCTCTTCTAAAGATGATGCACAAGAAAGTCCGCAAACAGTTTGCTGAAGACAAGCAAACTAAGGACATGGATTATGAGAGCTAGATAATCTTTGGTTCAGATAGTGTCAAGCATGTGTGGCGGCAACCAGGTAAGGAGTACAAAGACAAGTGTGTCTTGCCTACAGTCAAGTATGGTGGTGGGAGTGTCATGATCTGGGGCTGCATTAGTGCTGCCGGCACTGGGGAGATACAGTTCATTGAGGGAACCATGAATGCAAACATGTACTGTGACATACTGAAGCAGAGCATGATCCCCTCCCTTCAGCGACTGGGCCGCAGGGCAGTATTCCAGCATGATTACGACCTCAAACACACCTCCAAGATGGCCACTGCCTTGCTAAAGAAGCTGAGGGTGAAGGTGATTGACTGGCCAAGCATGTCTCCAGACCTAAACCCTATTGAGCATCTGTGGGACATTAGCAAACGGAAGGTGGAGGAGCACAAGGTCTTTAACATCCACCAGCTCTGTGATGTCATCATGGAGGAGTGGAAGAGGACTCCAGTGACAACTAATGAAGCTCTGGTGAACTCCATGCCCAAGAGGGTTAAGGCAGTGCTGGAAAATAATGGTGGCCACACAAAATATTGACACTTTGGGCCCAATTTGGACATTTTCACTTAGGGGTGTACTCAATTTTGTTGTCAACGGTGTAGACATTAATGGCAGTGTGTTGAGTTATTTTGAGGGGACAGTAAATTTACACTGTTACACAAGCTGTACACTCACTACTTTACATTGTAGCAAAGTGTCATTTCTTCCATGTTGTCACACAAAAAGATATAAAATATTTACAAAAATGTGAGGGGTGTACTCAGTTTTTGAGTATACTGTATAGACTAATAGTGAGATACTGTATAGACTAATTCTGTAAGGAAAGATGTGTACATTTATTAAATTATTTAAGTCAAAGATATTCAACGGTTAAAATCATTCATTTCATTTAGACTAGCACACAATATTAAATAGCTGTTCAGTAGTGAAACTAATTTTCACTATAGGCATAACAGGGATACCAACACGATCATGTAAAGAAACGGTAAACCTTGCATCAGAACAATGTTGTAATATCCTATTTCATCATGTATTTATCCTTGTGAGTTCAGTGGTAATGGAACTTGTTCAGAAATCCCCCATGCACTTTACTGGTATGAGTAAGCATGTAGGTGCAATTAATCACTGGGAGGATCAACTCGATCAACCACAAACTAAATCACATGATTAACTCGCCATCTGATTATTAGAATCCGGCTAACACCAAGTGTGACAGCCGTAGACTCTAACCTCGTCGTTTCCTGCATCTCTCTCCACCGTCTACAGTCTCATCCTCCCCCTCGTCCATCTCTTCAGAGCCACTGCCCTCTGACCCCGAGATCTCCTCTCCTGGAAATAAGACAGACAAGCCTCATGTATTAACAACACAGAGTTACAGCCAGTTTTTAGTTTTTGTACTGTAAAAAATAATAATAATAATAATAATAATGCTGACTATATAAACACATTCCAGTAACCCTACTCGTCCTTATCATCATCCTTATTATATTGTGAAAGTAGTGCTGTGACAGTGTTTGCTTTGGTTTTATCTTAGATTTTGTTTTTATTTCTGAAACAATTAATATGAGATATGCACTTAAACAGAAGAAATCAGCACTGTATATTTGCATATCCTTATACTTAAAAATGCATTATATCTATACATTAAAAAATTTTTCCCTAGACATAAATTGCAAATCAACAAAAACATTCAAATCCCCTCAACCAACCCTACTCCCTCTGCTAAAACTTCTGAAGCCACATTTCAAATGGTACACTTTTTGCATATATTTCCTGAAAATAGTGTGTTCACATTGGGGAAAAAACAGTGAGATGTAGTGCACCGTTAATACCTGCAAGATGTATTACTATATTATTAAATCTGTGCCTAAAGTATTGAGCGTAACATTGCAAGAAGCGAACAAAAATATACAATGATAAAGAAGAAAACACTCTGAAACGGTAAGCAGTGAACTCAGAGGCAAAAATGTAACACGGTTCTCAAATAAACAGCGTTCTTTTTTAAGTTTTCTAAGCTTCGTTTTTGCTAATCGTGGTTTATGAGTTTTCATTTATACTTTAAAATTTACATTCGCCATTGTGGGATAAATCTCTCGTAAAAGTGCTTTCCTCTCTTTGGCTAGTGAGATTTGGATCATTAGCTTGAGTGTCCAGCTGATGATGAGGAGGAAGAGGACGATAAAGATGTTCCCGACAGCTTATCTAAAAAAAAAAATTATAATAATAAAATTTAAAAAATAATCGGAAGAGATTACCCAAACCTCAAATATTAATTATGACTAATATACTGACTAAGTAAGTAAATAATTTACACTACAAAGTACAAACACTAACTATACAGAGAACCGCATCCAGAATGCTCTCCGATATTCACATCTCTACTTCCTGGACAGGACAGAGAGCGGTTCTCTTTGGAGCTGTTGCAAAATAAATATCTGTGTAATAGTTTGATTAGGAACAGGTCTTAAATCATTTTAAACATTAGAAATGGCACCTTTATCCTTTACTCATTCATATTTCAAATGAAACAGTGCACGCCTGTTGGTTATTCTAGTGTACCTTCTTCCAACTTTTTCTTGAGCTCTTCGATCTCCTTCTGAAACTGGCGTAAGAGCGCATCTTTAGGGTCTTCATTGATTCTCGCTTTATTTTTGATGTTCTTTGCACGGTTTGCATAGCGCAAGGTGCTGATGGTCTCATCATAGTTGTAGTCCGCTGGTCCAATGTTTGCACACTAAAGAAGAAGTACCAATTGAAGTTAACTTAGAAGTTAGACAGATTTCTATTTTATTAGTTCTGCCTTGTAGTTAAGCTGTCTGTGCCCCCAAAACAAAAAAAAACTCTAGGTCTATGAATTTAATTATGTGCGAAAGAGCACCGAGAGCCTAAATGGTGTGTGCCTGTACCATCATGGTTTTGGAGTTTCCTCCCAGAGAGTCTTGCAGCAGGCGTGTGAGTTTGGAATTCCTGTAGGGCACGTGTGTGCTTTTCCCGTCCACCAAAGCGGAGATCACATTGCCCAGAGTGGACAGGGACAAGTTGATCTTTGTGGCCTCTTTAAGACGCTGCCCGGTGGCTCCTGTCTTACCCTGCCTCTCAGATCCCTGACAAGCAAGAAACATCCATCTTAGAACTTCAGTTTAATTAAACAAAGAAAAACATCAAATGTTATGCTTGTTTTTAGGCTTGTTTTCCTCACCGCAAGATCCACCAGGTGCAGTTTGCCCATGCGCACATGCTGGTTTCCATCGATGCCCTTCTCACTGCACTCAATGGTTATGGTGAAGATGGCGTGAGATCGGGAGCTGTGCTCGTTCATGTTGGTAGCACCGACAGAACCTGCAGAAACAAAGACAACACCAGTTAGGTGTTTCAGCATGTAGGAAATATAAAATGTTTATCAGAATGCAGCTGACTGACTTTCTGTAATCGATTCCCATAATTATAACCGTTGCTTTGTCAATGTTGTGTTCATTTACATTCAGATGAATAAAGCAGGTAAGAAAAAAAAATTGTTAATGACAAATATTACCACCTCTTATAAGATGGCGAAGTTAAACCGGTGAAAAAAAATAATAATAATAATGATAATAATAATATCATATTAGCACTACACTCACTGGCCACTGTAAAGGAACACATCAATCCTTGCTCAGTCATATAATTATCCAATCAGCCAATCATGTGAAAGCAGCACAATGCACAACATCATGCAGATATGGGTCAAGAGCTTCATAAACATTCTGAATGGGGGGGTGGGGATTTCTGCGAGTTTGATTGAGGTATGGTGACTGATGCCAGACGGGCTGGTTTGAGACCGGGTGATGTTTTTCCCCCCATCTTGAACTGTCCATATGTGGTGTTCTGCTGTTGTAGCCCATCCACCTCCGGGGTGTGTATTCTGAGATGCTTTTCTGCTCACCACTGTTGTAAAGAGTGGCTATGTCAGTTGCAATAGCCTTCCTGTTAAGTCCAACCAGTCTGGCCATTCTCCTCCAACCAGTCATGTCCGCCTGTAGAAGTACCACTCGCAGAATGTTTTTTGTTTTGCCACAACATTCAGTGTGAACTCTAGAGATTGATTGTGTGTGTGAAAATCCCAGGAGATCAGCAATTTCTGAAATACTCAAACAAACCAGCCTGGTACCAACAAACATGCCACGGTCAAAGGTGCTGAGACGACCCAGATCTCTTGACCTAAATACATATGACTTTATTCATTGCCCTAATGCCATGTGACTGGCTGATAGGATAATTGAATGAAAGAGATGTACAGGAAGGTGTTCCTGTTAAAGTGGCTGGTGAGTAAACTTAAGGCAGCATTTTCAAATTCATTTAATAGTGTAATCTGAAACCATTTGATAAGCATATGAAAGCAAAATTTGAGAATATCTGATAATTGTATAGAAGCCCAGATCCAACATCCAGGTGTCGTTGGGGTTAATAACAAGTATCACCTGAAATATGCAAACAGTAATACACGCTTACGGTTCTTGTGACCCAGAGTCATAATTCGATCCATATCATCGGCATTGTTCACAACGTAGCCAGATAAGTCTTTAATGTAGACGCCAACGTCTGGCCTTTCTTTCACCTGTTTGAGGGATTTTCAAAAAATGTGCAAGGTGTTAATGGAACCTATGAATACACTAAATATATATGAATAAAAGAGGAAGGAAATAAGAAGTTAAAAAAAAAAAAAAAAAAAAAACACACATGAGAAAGGAACTACTGACAGGTCCACATTTTATCAAACCATCAAATCATAACCACAGGTTAAGAAAAATCGGTTCCTGGAAACTCTTATCAGAGATAGATATACATAAAATGTTTTTTTTTAAAAAAGTCCCATCATATTTAGCATTTCTGTATTAACAGGCAAAGAGCAAAAGTAGGGTGTGCCAGATGTCAGCACAATATTTTCCATCACTAAGTAGGCATATGTGAATTTCTGTTTCTCACCTCCAATCTCTGCATCTGGTCCTTCCCCAACAAGTCCCTCACTTCCTCATTATAGATTTCCAAGTATGAAACTCTAACTAAGAACCTGTAATTTTTTAAAATAAGCAACATTTATTCAGCAGTGCATCTGTATTGGATTTTTTAAGACTAATGAAATGAAAATATGCGCCTATGGGTAAGTGCAAACTACATTTGGATATGGCGAGTAACTACATTAAATCTAATGGAAATTGTATTATAACAGATTTTATGGTGGCCTGACAAAAACAAAAGGTCAGTTTAGATTTGTGAATTGCTCACATTAAACGAGTTTCATCACTGATGATGTGCTCACCTGGTGTCTCCTTCTGCTTTAGCAATGTGACCAAAAACGTGAGCGAACGAATTTGGAATGATCCCTCTGAGCTCAGGAACAGCTCTCACTCCCTCCATGGTGAAGGTTTTCCCAGTGCCGGTTTGTCCATAAGCGAATATGGTTCCTGGGAACACATTAAAGACAACATGCAAGTTTTCACCGTTATTGTACGTATG
Organism: Noturus placidus; assembly: GCA_022414735.1. Classification (NCBI taxonomy): domain Eukaryota; kingdom Metazoa; phylum Chordata; class Actinopteri; order Siluriformes; family Ictaluridae; genus Noturus; species Noturus placidus. The sequence continues at coordinate 20,602 of JAFFST010026256.1, read as the reverse complement.
AAGATCAGGCTTCCTTTATCAAGCTCATTTATTTGCAAATCATTTGTATGCGTATTCATGAAAATCCCGAACATTCAAAAAACCTATGCAACCTACTCTTGCTCCCGAGCGTGTGTCAGTTTACACGAGATGACTAACCGACACAAACCTCGAAAATCATAGACATTTTCATGGATTACTGCACTTTTATATATGGAATATACCGTAGAGTTTAAACAGTTTATTTTTTTAATTATGTTTAGAGCATTTAGCAGACATCTTATCCAGAGCGACTAATTGAAGTGCATTGGGGTCGATCAAAAACACATCTTCATGCTAGTTCACTAGGTCAGGGACTAAGAACCTCAGTGAAAATTAGTACCAACACAAACCCATAAATTAAGACAAATTAAACTAATGATTCAATTATAATAATCATCATCATCATCGGCATAGACGTTATTCAAGATAAATTCTACTTCTGTTTTTCAGCATTTACTCTGATCATTCAGTTAGTGCTTCCAGCCGTCTGTGCCCTTGACATCACTACATGCAAATGAGCTGCATCGAGAGCGTGCATTGCACTGCATGGGTGGCCAGCACATGCACACGAAGAAAGTCATAAACTTTTGTAAATCTGGCAGAAATGGTTTTTTTAGTTCACTTTGGGTTTATACCCAAATTTACTGAAAAAGGCCTAATATTCATGTTCTTTTATATAACTCAACTAGTAAGCAAATATCAGGTGTAGTGCAGTATGAACCTTTTAATTTAAAACCTTTTTTTTTTTTTTTTTTTTAAACACACAGAACCTTGTCTAAATCCTGCGCCTAATATTGCACTGGATTGTAATTTAAATTAAATAGTAAACTTAATTTTACTCATATGGCCGAGAATTTCATCCAAAGAAACCTACAAACGAGGCAGAATACAAGCATTGACCCAAGCTGAACGGCCTTATTCATAAACAACTTTCTGAGATGTAAACTCAAACAAATAAATAATGGTGCAGATGTCCAGTACTTTCCAACTGCACTTTTTTTTTTAACTGACCAAAGAGAGTACAGTCCTGCCTTCTTGCTTTCTATTGGCTCACAAGACCGAGAATTGTGACATTAAATGCTTTAATGTTTCTGCTGGACAAATTTCATTCACACATGTTGTAGGTTTCTCCCAAATCAACTCTAAATGTAGCACCTCTGCAGATGCTCAAAGTTCAAACTGTCACACCATAAATATCAAAGTGTCTCCTGAAGCGTAACGGTGGATGATATACAAGTATCATTATTGAGTTGTGATAAAAAAGACTAACACCACTGACAGTCGTAACTAGTAATTTTTTACTCATTCTTTCATTATTCCACCTTTCCTTTGTCAAGCAAGTTAAGCATCTACTTTTTTTTAATAGAAAGACATTTGTGTACTTGACATCCAAGAACAACTGTACTGTGACGAATAATATGTGCAACGTGTAGTGCCAAAGTTTACCAGTAACGTTTTAGCTGTTTGTTATCAAACTGAGGTTACAAAAACAGCATACTGCTTTTATATTGCTACACACACACACAATCAAAAGTATTGAACCCCCATTGCAAATCAGGTTTATTGTCAAAATTTACAGACTTTCAGCTGTTTGAAATGAACAAATCAAACCAAAGCAACTGAAATAGTTCAACACAAGAATGCTTCAAGTGGTTTCCACAAATTCAACTGAAAATGCACCTTATAATGATTAAGAATATTACTGAACTGGAGGCCATTGCTCCTGAGGAATGGACTAAGATTCCTTAGGAACACTGCTAGAAGCTCTGCATCTCGTTTGTAGCAGGTCACAACAGCAGAAGGGTGCTCTACTACGTACTAAAATGCTTGCCATGAAGGGGTTGAATCATTTTATAAACTAAAGAAATCATTATAAGGTGCATTTTCAGTTGAATTTGTGGAAACCACTGAAATCATTCTTGTGTTGAACTATTTCAATTGCTTTGGTTTGATTTGTTAATTGCAAACAGCTGAAAGTGTAAAAAATAAAAAAAATTACAATAAACCTGATTTGCAATGGGAGGTTGAATCATTTTGATTGCAACTGTATGTAAAATAGTGCAATATATTTTGTACTGAAGCCGTGATGGGTCACAGTTAAAGACTGGTCTGTGTTCATTTAACTAAAATGTATTCATTAAGAATAATACAAATTGTAACCTGTTGCATATTGCAGGTATTTGCAAATGTAAGTTGTATAGAAAAATAATCAGCAACTGGGAGTTGTGATGAAACAAGGTTAAGGTTCACACCATGTTGTAATTACCTCAATTACAGTATTCTGACTTGTATAAAGTTCACGTATTGATAGTGATAATTGTGATAACTCGTAATTACAACTTGTAAGCTATGAATTTTCTGAGAGCTCCGAACGCTCAAAATGGCGGCGGCTTCAGCAGTTAAAAGTATCTCTCGTAACATTTGCATAATTTGTAGAATTGACTATTATTAATGTCTTAATAATTAAAAATAAATCTGAAAATAAACAAAAAAATTTACAATAATGTTTAATGTTGCTACCGCAGAATTGTATATCTAATGTCCCTGTAGGAATGCATCAACCCGAGTCCGAGGTACTAGCACATCTGCAAGTTGCATCACAAATTTTGAAAACGCTGCAGTAAAATCGAGCATTTTCAGACACAATAATCACAAAAGATTTTTACTAAAATAAAAAAATAATAATACCCTCAGTGAATAGCTGTATGGACTTTTTGAATGAGTTGTTACCATAGAAATGATAACATATTAGAAAACAATCATTAATATAAACGTACTATCAGAGCTTCTTTTATTAAAAATAAAAACAAATATTTAATCACCTTCTGACTCACCAGATTTGAGAATTCAACAACGCTGTGGTATACAAGTAAATAATTATTACCAAAACAACACCACTTTCACATAATACCATCTGTATCATGTGAAAGTGGTATTGTTTGGTAATCATAAGCTGCATTTACATGGACAACAGTAATCCACTCTTAACCTGATTAAGACCATTCTTTGATTAAGAAACTACCATGTAAACAGCAATTTTTACTTACCTTAATCTAATTAAGGTCATAATCTAATTAAGCTCTAATCAAATTAAGACAAGTGGAGTATTCCTGTTTTAGTCGCATTATGGACATGTATTACAGACATGTAAACACCTTAATCACATTATGAACGTCATGTGAGAGTTTTCACTGCATTTTGCGACAGGACACAATCACACACGGCAGTCCTCAACACTTACGGCGAACAAGAGAGTTCGGCTGTGTCCCAAACCGCATAGTGGAGGTTTCCTACAGTAGTGGGGAAAAATACATGTATCCTGGCTACTATATAGCGGAAAGTACACGGTTTGAGACGCAGCCCACGGCTTCTAGCAGTCGTCTATTAACACATACAGCATGACAAATAATTAACTGCACTTAAAGCGTTGGTAAGAAAAATTTAATAAAAACATCCAAAACTGTATACGGTACCGTAACAAAGACGAACTGTATGTTGAAACGTGAAATTCTGGAGGGACGTCGGTCGGCGTGACGTAATGGTGTGGGCTGTTAATCTAATTATGTTCAAAAACATGTAAAACGGGAACATGACAGGAGTATTCTAAAAGCGACTCATGTAAACACCTTAATCACATTATTATCTTAATCAGAGTAAGGTCAACAATTAGATTTCTGCTGTCCATGTAAACATAGTCACCATTTAGGTCATTGTTCAAAGACTGCAAGTGACAAGCACTTGTTCTAGTATATCACATACCATTATATCCCTCTAACACCGAATCGATAATGGGCCGGGCTGTTAAATTGTACACGTCTAGCTGTTTGCTGTCGAGACCAAACACGGTGTCGAAAGTGAAGGTCTTCGGTGGCTCATGGGGCGTCTCATGTTTGCTCACAGTGATGGTTCCTCGGATTTCGTCCACAGTGACCGACTGCTTGTACCCCATCATCTTCTCTTTTTGGTTGAGAGGTCGACATCGGACCACCACCTTCACGTTGTCACTCACCTCCGACTTTTCTGGCTTATCAAGCTTGTTGCTCTATGAGAAAGCACGAGAGATGGTTGAAAGGTGGTCACATGCATGACCAAATCATTAGTCATATGATTCAATTCACATTTAACAGTTAAAGTCCCCGGGAAGTACTTTGAAACACAGACCATTATTGGATGTGTTGACATAAGTCAGGGTGAAACATTGAGTGGCTCCTCTCCCTCGCTAGGCGATATGACAATAATATATCACGATACTTGAGGACATTTCTACGATACACGTTGCTCATTAAGATACATATTTTAACTAACAAACTGTCTGCAGATCAGTAATAAATTAAACAAAACAAATAAAAACCTGTTAAATTGAGTTTAATGTTACGTTCTTTAATTCCTACAAAGAGGATCAAGTTAAAAAATTACATCAAACCAACGGCAACCATTCAATACCATTTAATTTGTAATTATTAAAAAAAAAGTAAAAAACAACTAAAAATGCATGGCATAGCTAACATAGCTCAGTAGCTACCAACATGAAGTTAGTTGTCTAGACAACCATCGGTATTTTGTTAGCGGGGTTAGCTATCTATCCGGCTAAAAACAAACAAATGCTCTCTCTCAGCCATCTCTGTAGAATTAACGACATTGTCAAGATGCTATTGCAACAAAAATTAATAATTATATTATATATATATATACACACACACACACACATACACACAAAAAAAAAAGAGTCTCTTAACATTTTATTTAAACATCTATAAAGTAAAAACCCTTAAAAAAAACTTCACCCTGATTTTCCCTCAGCTTTTGCAAATCAGCCAAGACATGTTTAACGTGTTTTTTTTTTTGTCTTTTGTTTTGCACTGGAGCTAACAAGCAAACGTCTAAGGAAAGCTTTACAGCTACCAGGATAACGTTAACCAAACTGAATTGCGTCCTTCCTAAATGCATAGAAGTGATTCAGATGACAGTAATAGTAATAATAATAATAATAATAATAATTGGTGTATTTAATTCTGCGATTTTATTCATACGTTTAAATATAATTCTGATACAAATACCGAGACAAATGTCTCCTGAAGCGAGCGCGTGATGATTTAGCCGCTTCGTTTGCGCAGTGTTTAAGTAGCGGCTATAATCTTATATTAAGCTCCAGTGCAGAATGAAAGAAGGGAAATTCTGGATAAATTCTTCCTTTAATCCTGTATTTTTTAATATATAGTATATGTTTATAGTAATTATTCAGTACTGTAACGATGTATGGAGCTATTAATAAAATAAGTTTTATTTCAGTTTGTGGCCAATAGAAAGAAGAATGCAAAAAACAACTAAAAATGCTTTACCATACCAACGATATCTCAGAAAAGTGTATCGCAATATTATAAATCGATATATCTCCCAGCCCTTGCCAATGTCGTTTAGCTTACCCAACAGCCAGGAAACTTCGGTTGCGTTCACGCCATGTCAGAAGTACCGTAACTACTAGGTGTCAACCCGGACGTTCTACTCAGAGCTGTTCACGTCCTCGTGCCAGCTACATTAAGCCGTTATGTACATTTATTTTCAGATTAATCTAGCATATAGATAAACTTTAGGCTGACACATTCATACTAAAAGTCACAAAACGTTCATTTAAGTTACAAAATACAATGCAAAAATACAATGCAAAAATACAATGCAAAAATACAAAAATATTTGTACAATATTCATATAAAAAAATGCACAAATTACTGACAGCTACAAAATGAAGATTTTTATTGAAAATAAATGAAATACATGTCTAATAACAACCTTCCTGACAAAAAACCGATAAGCAGGTCACCTATGCTGCAGTTTGTTCAATACGTGCTTTGTGGGAACCAACAAGGGTGCTAACCAATCTACACATAAACCGATATGACAGTTATCAGTTAATCCATAACTATGGTTATTGTGTTTGTTTAATTAATTACATTTATTTATTTACTTAATAACAGCTACATATACTAACTGGCTATATTTTTATATAACTATAGCTATCTTTCTGTGAGGTTTGGTCATATATAACTGTCAGTTTTTCTTTAGAATTGTTGACAAGCTATGCTATGCTAAACTAAGCTAACATAGCTCAGTAGCTACCAACATGAAGTCAGTTGTCTAGACAACCATCGGTATTTTGTTAGCGGGGTTAGCTAGATAGCTAGCTACACAAACAACCACTCTCTCCCAGCTATCTCTTTGTAGAATTAACGACGTTGTCAAGATGCCATTGCAACGAATATATATATATATATATATATATATATAGAGAGAGAGAGAGAGAGAGAGAGAGAGAGAGAGAGAGAGAGTCTCAGTGAATAGCATCAAGGCGATGATAACTGTATGACATTTACCAGTTATATGTAGCACGGAAGCTAGCAAGCTAATAGGATAGCAGATGAAGAAGGGAATAAACACAACGCTAGAAATGATCATTTTACACTCTTACCGGCATGTCTGAATCTTCGGTTTGTTGTTACTCGAGCACGGAGAAACGATTCACTTCCTGTTGGGTGATGAACAATGTGTGTGTCCGAGGTGTTATTTCTCCATACTCAGATGCCCATCCCAAACAGCGGCCCTTAGGGGGATTTGATCACCAGGATACACTGCGGCTGCGCACCGAACGACACACACACACACACACACACACACACACCTGCATCAACACTGTGTCTCTGCACACCCACACACAGCTACATATTCGATAACATGATCATTATTGTTGTTATTATTGTACACAAACATGTTCTTCTGTTTAAGGTTCGTCTGCACATCTTCTAAGACCCTGAGACAAAGCCTGTTTAAACTGCCTCAAAAGTGTGTCATGCTCGGCATTTCATATATATATATATATATATATATATATATATATATATATATATATATATAGTAGTGGTTCAGCACAAGCACTTCAGAGCACTCTTATTATTCCATCCTGATTTATTCTATCCTGTATTTACCAGTTTTATGTAATAAACCTTTTTATCTTCAGAGTGTTGTCTAATTTCTACGACAATTTGGTGTCTCCTGGCGCTGGGCTGTGCGAGTCTTTTCAGCTTTTCTGGACAACAAGTAAGCCGTAGGACACTCATGGAAAAGTTTCACCCTGAAGCCTGTTTGCCCTTTGTTGTGCGCAGAGCGAAAGACCTATGCAGCCTTATAACTGACTGGTAGGAATCATCAAGAAATTAGAATTAGAATTTTATGAAGTCATTGTGTAATTGCATGTAATCTTCCCACATGAAGATTATTAAATCCAAATACTTATTATCATTTGGAGGCCTGCTTGAGACTGGCTACCAGCAGCTACTGTCCGGACTATGCAACCCTGGCTGATTCTATTCAGTGCAAGTCATCAGACTAAGGTACTGACCAAAAATGTACTGAAGTGTATTGTGCCATAAGGGATCATGCAGCTATGCAGGGTACATGAACATATATTGTATGTATCTATATTTGAAGTATACTCAGTGTATATATTTTTTACATTATATATATATATATAATGTTTCACATTTTTAGTGTAGGTAAATCTCCTTGACTGTTCATGTTAACAGTAGCTCACAAGTCAAAAAAGTGTGTGCACCCCTGCACTAGACGGTAGAGTATACAGTGCATAGTGTAAGTGTATTGTAATTCTTTTGGGACTCAACTTTAGTATTTACTCTCCGAAGCTTGTTTTCTGAACAGAAGTAATGTAATGAGTAAATCTCCCCCGTGCCGCGTGCAGACCAACTAATCGATAATGAGATTCGTTGACAACGATTTTTATAATCGATTATTATCGATTTTATCGACTAGGTGTTGCAGCTCTAAAGAAATCGCCTCCATGTAATACTTCTCTCAATGTAATACACGCATTTCTTATATCATTGCACGTCCGCCTCACACCTCCAGGGTCCAGGGTTCGAGTCCCGCCAGGGCCATGTGTGTGCGGAGTTTGCATGTTCTCTCCGTGTGTCGGGTGTTTCCTCCAGGTACTCCGGTTTCCTCCCCCAGTCAAAAGACATGCATGTTAGGCTGATTGGCTTGTCTAAAGTGTCCATAGTGTATGAATGTGTGTGTGAGTGTGTATGTGATTGTGCCCTGCGATGGACTGGCACCCTGTCCAGGGTGTACCCCGCCTTGTGCCCCATGCTCCCTGGGATAGGCTCCAGGTTCCCCCGTGACCCTGAAAAGGAGTAAGTGGTTGAAGATGGATGGATGGATGAATGTTTGAAACAATATGATGTATGGGTTAAAGAATGTGCTTTCCCTGACAAAAGGTAGTTCTAGCCTCAGACAGTTAGAACAATTGAAACTTAATTTGGAGACAAAGGAGAGAGAGAGAGACCCCTAAAACAAAGAGCAAAGTGCAGTTTTTGGCTGACTGGAAGGCATTTGCTGAATGCCAGAGCGAGGCACATAAAAGAGAGAAAAAATGTCAGGCAGGGCACTCATCTCTTTCTCAGTGTGCTAAATTGCAGAAAGCCGATCCCGACTTGGACTCTGCCCCACCGCGACGCCCACAGCCATTAAGGAGGGAGGAACCTGCAGTTTAAGAGGCACCTCCTCACAATGAAGCAGCCCAGCCTACGCCACTCTATCTGAACCTGTAAGAACTGAGCCACCAAGCCCCACAAAACTATGCTCCAGCCGTCAAATCTTAACCGGTGGCGTTACACACGAGATCCTAACTGAAGGGACCAACACCATTGCTGCCTGAGGGTTTCAGATCAACAAAATCGGACAGAGAAGGGACAGTGCACGCCGTGGTAAATGCCCCAATGATAGAAGTTGCCAGAGAAGGAGGCCCTATGCTAGTTTACAGGCCCTGGATATTGGAGGACATCAGGAGCAGCATGAGTCATATGCTGGCGCTCCGCGAAGTAGAAGGACAAAAGTTTGGGGATGAACTTCAAATATTCTGCAGAGAATTCAGTCCCACCACTCATGAACTACAATGACTGCTCATAGCGAAACTTGGAAGGGACTGGGTCAAGGTTTCACGTGAATTCCCAGAGAACGATGCCTGCCTGATCAACCCACAGTGGGGTGATGGAGTCAACGCAAGGTACAGAGCACAAATCGTGGTGCTCCAGCAGAGGCTGACGAACACCTTTCCTGTGCGACTGGACATGACAAAAATGGCAAAGTGTAAACAAGAAGACTCGGACTGTATCACAGTACCTGTCCAGGCTCACTGAAATCCATGATGCTCTAGCAGATGGACCGTCACAACATGGGAGGCACATCTCAGAAAGAGCTTTATGAACGGCATGAAACCAGAACGTCAAACGTTAATGTATCACCTGGGACACCAGAAGCCTCACTCAAGTGGAAAGGTATGCAATCCATGCAGAGTCAACGGAAAGAAAGATGGAGAGGTGAGGAAAACCAAAAGCACGTGGATGAAGAAGGTCAGGTGGCAACCCCCATAGATACAACTTTACATGTTTTATCTGTGGAAAAGTTGGACATTTTGCAAGAGACTGTCCAGAGCAGAAGCGAACTGACGGGCGGAGCTAAGGGAAGGGTGAGGCACCTGGGAACAGAAGAGTTGACATCAGACACCCAAACTATCAGTTAGCTCACAAAGAACAGGAATTGACATGTTGAACAGGGTTGACATGTTGTTGGTTCTGAGATGCTTTTCTGCAACCACAGTTGTAAAAAGTAGTCATTTGAGTTACAGTAACCTCCCTGTCTGTTGAGGCAGTCCGACAATCCCTCTGACCTCCCTCATCATCAAGGCATTTCTGCCGACAGGACTGCTGCTCAACAGATGTTTTTTGTTTTTCACACCATAATGTGTAAACTCTAGACTGTTGTTTTTTAAATCCCAGACCAGCAGTTTCTAAAATACTCAAACCTGCCCATTTGGCAACCATCCTATGTGCAAAGTCTAATATTTGATGTGAAGGATTAATTGAACCTCTTGGTCTGTATCTGTATGATCTGATGCACTGCACTGCTGCCACATGATTGGTTGATTAGATAAGTTCATGAATGAGCAATGGTTCAGGAGATCCTATTAAAATTCCTATTAACGTGTCTGGTGAGTATAGATATGAATCTTGTTTAAAGAGACAACAGGGCAGCCAGATGATCTGTCAAATTGTATGCAGAAGTCCTCCTTAGTGTTAGTTAGTAGTTAAATTATCTTTTGCTGATGAAGCTGTGCTATAACTGTATCTCTTACATAACTTTAAACTTAATTAATACGCACAACACACCATACATAAGAATTCCATCAAAGCAAAAAAATAAAAAAAATAATAAATCAAGAAAATAAAAACGCTGTTTTATCATAGATCATTTATTTCTGTACTACAAAAATAAACTAGCAGGGATTGCTGTTGATTAAACTGTGCCAGTTTGACAGGTTTTACAGTGTTATATTGACAAAAGTATCCCACACTTACTGCATTTAAACAAAAAGAACATGTGCTCTGACAGAATCCATCATCCAGAGCTGTCTCAGATCATATACACATGTACTCAAGTCTTGTTATGGAGAAGGATTTGAGGGACACTATTACCCTGGTTTAAATAAAATAATAAAATTAGCAACAAATCCCTTTTGCATGTAATTAATATGGAAGCAGTAAAGTTAGAATGTTAACTGTGTGGTTAAATAGAAACCCCAGTTGCCAGATGTCTACATAAATCCAAATTTCCAGAACATTGGGCTGTTTCCAGCACAATCTATAGGAAAGGAATTAGTGTGTAAGTCTGGATTTGTCAACAGCTCCTTGGAGTTTAGGTGTTAAATTTTAACTACAAACTTTTTTTTTAAACATCTATCTATCTATCTATCTATCTATCTATATCCATATATATTATATATATATATATATATACACACACACACACATATATATATATATATATATATATGAGAGAGAGAGAGAGAGAGAGAGAGAGAGAGATCAGCACAAGGCTCTTCATTTCAACACATACAAATACATTTTTATGATTTTATAATTCAGCTGCAGAGATTAATTGTGCAGTGTGAAATAGTTTCAGAAAAGGCAAAGCAAACAGTATGCAGCAAAATTTAAAATACAAAAGCCGTGGATGTCCCCTATACCCCACCAACAATTTTAAGCCACCATCCCACTTATTTGAACTGTTTAAAATAATTATTAACAGTGTAGTGTTTTCACATGGAGAAATACGAATAGATGAAGTGCTGTAAAAACAAATGGGTGATGGACAATATTTGCTGAATAAATTATATGTCAGATCGATAGACATTTTTGCACTACCCTGTCCAATCAAGCTCCTTAAAACAAAAAGACAGGACTTGTAGCAGATATTGGATAGAATCAAAATGGCTAGCAATGACAGCAGTCTCCATTTCAAAACTGTAACTGTTAGTGAGCTGTACAAACAAACATCAGATATGCAATTATCAGATAACAACTCATCGCAATACCACATAGTGCATTTTTAATAAGTACAAACCTTTCACGTACAAAACCAACGTAAGTCTTACAGACTAGTATAGAATATATACTTTAAATACAAGTTCATGTACATGATCTGAGACACAGCTCAGCAGTGTCTAACTCAAACCCTCAATAACCATTGACTTATAGAGATGTGTTTTAACAAACACACCCAGTTCATGGTAATTAGCTGCTGAGTTCAATCAGCTGTAAGGATACTAAACTCTGTTGTGCTCTGGCCTTTCAGAATGGGAGTCATGTAAAAAAAAAACATTATCCCAATGTGCATGTGACCTTCATAACCCTAAATAAAGACAGCGATACGTCCCGGAAGTGACAAATGGCACAGGGAGAAATTTGAGGAGGACCTGGGATGTGTGTTTGTGGTTAGATGAGGCATGCTGTACATTGAAACACTCAAATAGTTAAAGAGCATATTGCTTTGGTTCCAAAAGCAACACCGAGGGTGTTCTTTTTGATAGCAGATTGTGTACGCGCACACACACACACACACTCAGGCAACTTTGTCCAATATGTCCAGAATGCTGCTTTGGAAGAGGCCAGTCACTCCAGTGATCTCCTGTTTCACTAGAACCCTCCCATCAGGCCGAGGCCTTTGGACTAGAACCAGCTCTCCCTCCAGCAGGTTCAGCTCCGCGTCAGTCTTTGCATTATATCCAATCAACACCCTGTGTCTGAAACAACAGTGAATGTGAATGCAGCATCAACATCCAAATCCAAGATTTGGCAATGTGTTATAAAGTGACACAGTAGTCTATTTGCTACACTATATATGTATATCAAGTCAGTACAAAAAAACATTTTAGATTCCCAAACATTCGTTTTATAGCACAAAAGTAAATATTACTGAAAAAATGTTTGTACAACCCCAGTTCCAAAAATGTTGGGACTCTGTGTAAAATGTAAATAAAAACAGAATGCAATGATTTGCAAATCTCATAAACCCCTATGTTATTCACAACAGAACATAGAAAACATATCAAATGTTTAAACTGAGGAAATGTAGCGTTTTAAGAAAAAAAAAAGGTAATTTTGAATTTGATGGCTGCAACACATCTCAAAAAAGTTGTAATGGGGCAACAAAAGGCTGGAACTAAGAAGTGTTACTAAAAAGACACAGCTGGAGAAACATTTAGCAACTAATTATGTTAATTGGGAACAGGTCAGTAACCTGATTGGGTATAAAAAGAGTAATTTAGACAGGCTGAGTCTCTCAGAAGTAAAGATGAGCAGAGGTTCACCAGTCTGCGAAAAACTGCATCTACCATTTGTGGAACAATTTCAGAATACTGTTCCTCAATGTAAAATTGAGAAGACTATGACTATCTCATCATCTACAGTACATAATATAATCAAAAGATTCTGAGAATCTGGAGAAATCTCTGTGTACAAAATATCCCAATTAGACCATTATCCAAAATGGATATTTATTTGAACGCATGTTCAATAATTTATTTGGATAATTTATTTCAGTCATCATAAACACTTATCTCACATTGTTACTCTTGGGTCAAAAATTAATAAACATGATCTCCATAACTGTTCTTTCCCCCCATGGTCACTATAAAAAAAGCAAGCAAATGAGTGCGAAATATCACTTCAAGTTTAATAAAAATTCATATTTGAGCTGCACATCTAAACATGGCTAATAGCGTAGTGGCTTTTCCGTTTATTCTCATTACTGGCTGCTGACTGGATGTCTGAGATGTGGGTTAAATCATGAAGAAAGTGAATGGATTTCCTCCAGGACTGCACTGATAGGTTGTACTCACCTGACGGGACTGGACTGGCTGTTGACTGTGTACAGCTTTGTACCAAAAGACAGACAATCCCCACTGGCATTATTCTGACCAGGACCCTTTCTTTGCATGAATGTCTTTGTGTCTTTAAGGACTGAGGTACTTCCATCCCGACCTATGATGGCCGACGGGTTCCAGTGCTCCAGAGCCATAGGTCCACTCTGAGAGTTACCCACAACCTGCGCTCCAGATGATACGGATGCCAACCTTGTTGTGGTTTGTGGAACTTCTTCAGTTAAGAACCTCACCGACTTCACAGGCTAAAAAAAACAAAAAGTCCTAGATCAGATCTACAGAATCATAATAGAGCAACTTGGAAAACAAGCAGTGGTGACTTGACGGTTAAGGCTTTGGGTTACTGATCGGAAGGTCAGAGGCTCAAGCCCCAGCACTGCCAAGCTGCCACTGTTGGGCCCTTGAGCAAGGCTCTTAACCCTCTCTGCTCCAGGGGTACCGTATCATGGCTGACCCTGAGCTCTGACCCAAACATCCTAACAAGCTTGGATATGCGAAGAGAAAAGAATTTCACTGTGCTGTAATGTATACGTGACCAATTACTCAGTGACTCACTATTTCCTTTTACCCTATTTTTCACCCATTTTCATTACAGTGAACCCTCGCTATATCGCGGTTCACCTTTCACGGTCTCGCTGCTTCACGGATTTGCATCATGCATTGCGTTCTGCATTCTGATTGGCTAAACAGTCTCTCCGCTTCTTCTCTACCTGTGTGTCAATAATGTTGCGATTTATACACGTACGTAAAACAGCTTGCCAAATTTAAGTTTGGAAATTCTCTTGCAATTTCAAGTTTCTCTAAAACCCATAATGTCGACAAAATGTTCTGAACCGACAAAAGCACTTGCGGTCAGGCCCAAAAGGCAGAGGAAGATTCTAACTATCGCAGAAAAAGTTAAACTTCTGGACATGCTAAAGGAAGGTAGAAGCTATGCGGCTGTAGGTCGACATTACGGAATAAATGAATCTTCCGTTCGTTCCATAAAGAAGGAGGAAAATAACATAAGGACGACAGCAGCAATAAGTTTTAATAAGGATGCAAAAAGGGATGCAACTATCCGCAACAAGACCATGGTAAGGATGGAGTCTGCATTAGCTTTGTGGATTAATGACTGCAGAAAAAAACATTACGCTGGATACGAACGTTACCTGCACAAAAGCTAGAACACCATATCAAACCTTTGCTGACAGCGACAGTGACAGAGAAGAGGAGGAGGATGCAGATACCGGGCATCATCAAGTGCTGTTCACGCAGTACCAAGTGCATTTAATGCTAACAAGGGCTGGTTTGAAAAATTTAAGAAACGCTTTGGACTTAAAAATGTTTCTCTGATGACATTAATGCCCTGATTGATGCAGACGCACATCTGCTGACCGATGCAAACCTGGAAGAAATGACAAAGCCACCAAACGACGATGAAAGAGAAGAGGAAGAAGAGGACACAAGTGTGGATAAAGATGAGGAGGATGGACTAACACTTGGTCGCTTAGCAACAATGCTGAGAATGGCCACTGAACTTCAGCGAGCAGCTCAAGAATGGGACCCTTTGATGAGCCGTTCATGTCGGTTTATACGAATCTTTTTGCCCAGAAGAAAAAAGAGCGACGACAACAACTACCGATAACTATGTTCTTCTCTCGAAAAAACACACCTGCACCGCGGGCTTTAGAAGAAAAAACGCTACAGAGCGGAGTCAGGATGCAGCGGCTCAGTCAGAAGAGCAGTGAAATACACGTGTCACTATTTTTCCTACTGTACTTTGTATTTTTTTTCATAATCATTTTTCATTTTCTCCCGTTCTAATCCAATGACTCGGGTCACGATGGGGCGGTGCTGATCTCCGCAATTTGAAGCCTTCAGTTCGTATTGATGATTAAAATTATTATTTTACAGTACAGTATTTATTTGTAAAAAAAAAAAAAAAATGTTTATACAGTACTTTTATTTGTTATACAAATGCTTGGGCCTGTAAAAAGGTTTTGTTCTTTGGTTTCAATGTATTATGGAGTATTTCATTGTATAATAATTGTAAAAAAAATAAAGGTTACTACTTCACGGATTTCGCCTATCACGGGTTCTTTTTGGAACGTAACCCCTATGAAAAATGAGGGTTCACTGTAATTGCCAATTTACACTCACTAGCTAACCCACTTCTACCCCTATTGCACAACCAGTATGTGCTTCCTCTAAAAACACATGAAGCCAGTCACTCCACTAGCAGAAATAGACTCCAAAAACACAATTTATAGTGTAGCTAGCTCACACTGATTTCGCATTAAAAATTAGCTTCCCTTCTTATTTTTTTCTCTTTATCTGATGCGCTTTCATATTTTAAGTCAAAAGTTATATTCATGAAAAAATTATCGTTTGCCATGTCCATTGATGATGTCACTAACTCTATTGCAGTAAAGTTGACTGTAGTAAACTCTACTGTATTAGGAAGTGGATTTTTTTTTTCTGGTGAACATTAGACGGGCGGAGATAGGAAATATAAATACTCTTGAAACCCTGCTTGACCAATCAAATTAATGGACTACAACTTAAGTGTTATATAAACTGAAATATATCTCAATATCCTGTTCACACACTATCTGCTTAATGCTGTTTCAACTGTTGTGATTCTATACAGATTTAAATAATTTATTCAAATACCAATTTATTCAATGTGATGGTACCGTAATTATTTTAAAAATAGCGTTTCATGACTGATGAAGTAACAAACCTCTTCATACTGGACTATCGGACCCTACTCAGTATAAAAAACATATGGAAATGTAATTCTAGTTACCTTTTCTGTGTAGTGCCTGTGAGTATCTGGTTTCATCAGAATAGACTGAGGAACCGTGGAAGTCTCCTTCGGAGTCATATACCTGGCATCCATTGTCTGGTATGCACCACCAGAGGGAGTTGTTCCTTCATAAGTCCAGTGCTGTGACCTGAGGGGATTGGTAAACAAGCCATTTCTCTTCCTGGGAAGGACGGGAGAGCGGCCAAAGCCGTAGATCTGTCCCAAATCCTGAGGTGGAGGATGAAGGCTTGAACCTGGATTTTGAGGATGGTAGCCGTTATGCCGGATTGAGCCTAAGAAAATATAATTGTATAAACAGTCCATGAAAAACAGAACAAACCGCTTTCAATTTTATTGAATCTTAAATATTCATCAAAAAAGTTTACGACTTCGTATATGCTAGAGTCTAGAAGACTGAGCCCACTAATTAGTTTTTACATACATCAACAGAAAAAACTAATCTGAAAAGTTTACTCAGTTGACAAAATTTCCAACCAGATATTCTACGTTAAATCATCCAAAATAATTATGGAGAAAAATAAATGCTATTGCTTAATGCCTACAAAAACCTATAGGTGGACACAAGTGAGATTTCAGTATCCAAGTCACAATTTAAGTCATATTCTGAAAGATTTACTCAACAATTGGCAAACCTGTTAAAATAACCCATAACAATCAAACCTTATTCACCAATAATATTATATAACGCTAAATTAGCATGTTTCATAATTCATACCTTAATATCTTAATCATATCATAATCATAATTCATATCTTTCATACATCATAATTTCCCACAACGGTTTCAGATTGCATGGTGTTAACAAATCTAACCCAATATCAATCTATTTAATCAGTATCAGCCCTCCAAGAGGAGTTAACCCTGAAAAAAAGTACTTTTATTTATTATTTAGTGGTTTTATATATCCATGCAGAAAACTACAATATATCTGAATATCATGTTTGCATAAATAAACAAATTATAGGTGATTTGTATTTATTTGCGTGTTTTATTTTAAATATTGACTGAATTAGATGCCTATAGATCCACTATGCTGTCTAGAATTCAGTGCAATGTTTGCACTTATATTAGTGAAGATGCATCTCTAGGCCAAACTATACGGTTGAATGCAAAAGTTTGCATCCCCCTTGATTTCTTGTTGAAATATCCACATATGTTTTACAGATTATTTATAAAATATATAAAAAATATATTGTTTAGAACCTGATTGTTCAGGTAACACCACCTAAATATTATAGCAATTGACTTGTTTCTCTTGAGTGATTTCCATTAACAAGCTCAAATGTTGGCATACATGCTTTCTGGTTGGAATGTGCCTCCTTAAAGTGTCTAATGACTTAAAATGGTCTGTATGTTTTGTACGTCAAGTCTAATTTAAAAATCAAGTCAAGTTAGAAGTTAGAAGAGTTACTGGGATCAGAAAAATAGCCATCAGAAGACCTTAACAGAAAATAAAGAGCTTTCATGAATATTGAGCAGCAGAGGGAGATAAAAAAAAAGATATCAGAATGTTTAGAAATACCAAAGAGAAAATATTTATTAAAAAAATAGAACTTCATAGATGCAAGTGGAAGTCAACATGTATTTCACATTCAGAACTATCTTACTGAGAGTTTTACACTATTTGACCGTTTTTTTTACTTGCAACAATAAAGAAACATTTGTAAAACCACACACATTAAATGTCCAGGGAGGGGGTGCAAAGGTTTGCACTAGGGTCTATGTCTAGAACACATTCCTACATATTCCATGTGTGTGAACAACTACTACAGCTGAAGGGTAAATTGTAAACAGAGTTGTTTTCCAGTGACCTGCTGATATTTCTCACCTCTGTGTGAAGTCTGGAAGGTTTGTCTGACCGTGTCCCAGCCCTGCTTTCCTCCTGCCTGAGGAGATTTCGCTGCACTGCCAGATGGTACAGCTGTCTGTGGGGGCATGGCACCGACTGGAGCAGCGGCTTCAACCTTTACTTTATCCAGAGACAGTGATGCTGCTTGGGGATTCTGGGGTGTGTATCTCTTTGCTGATGCTATGGCTGCACTGGGAGCAGCAAGCATTGGCTGCTCAACAAACATTGCAGAGGTTCTGTGAGAAGAAAAAATACACCATAATAAGGACCTATTTTTCTATTTTTAAGTAACTTTTAACGTGTTTAAAACATCATTATGCATCTGTTTGTATAT
>JAFFST010026224.1:13603-25605 GCA_022414735.1 Noturus placidus | reverse complement strand
TAGATAGATAGATAGATAGATAGATAGAAATTCCATGTCACAGTGTACCACAGCATATCTTAACTAAAATTAAACCCAAACCAAAATAACTACAAGGTCAGTGTGCATTGAAGAATGTTTACACAGCTCAACTATAAAAGTTGTTCATATGACACAAAACTCTACTTGGAGTTTTTATAGTTTAGTATAGTTTTTATGGTGCACCTTTAAAGCTCATGATGACCATCTTCTGGCATTTTATGGAAAAGAGCTGTAATGAAGTGGAAAAGCAAATTAACAGTATTTGGGTTCGGAATGACATTAGGTGAAGTAAATAAGAGCATTTTTCGGTGAACTATCCCTTTAACTTTTTGAGCACAGACTTGACAAGTACATACAGATTAGGGTTTCTGCGCACCCTGACTAATTTATACTCCGGGCCCCAAGCCTCCACCCGAAATTAACGTTCCTTATTGCCACATTTAAAAATGATCATCAATAAGCATAACAATTATTGCATATCCAATAAGAGACAATAAAGTACAAAATTAACAGTTTATTAAATTAACTGAAATTATGCAGCTATAACTATGTACAAATAACTATATGTACAGTCCAAGTAATTAACACCATAATTAACACCTCTCTCATACACAGACACTATAGAAACTCTGTCTGGATGCCTTTATAAGATGTTGACTTGTAATTTCTTATTCCCCAAGTACCAAGAACAATGAACTTTACTGTTCTTCTTCTTCCTCTCATTATTATTATTCATTGAGCAAGTAATAAGTTTCAAACACCAGCAGCTCCAGAAAGAAATGTGGAAATTAACTATAACACTAACAGGATCATTGAATCAATGAGTTGAACTTGAGAATCGAATCAGTTCTATTCGTGAATGAATCATTCAGACTGGTTTTAATCAACGAGATTCTCCAATTCATTGAAATGAACCGATTCAAACAAACGATTCACTCACGTATCGGACATCATTACAACACTCTCATGAATTCACTCGGGATAACTAAAGCAGATTTATATGATCGCATTAAATTTCGATTGATTCCGCACAGAAAGCTGTTGCAAGGCTTCAGAAAGCTTGAATATATACAATACTGGACTATTGTTATTGTCGCTTGGTGCTTTTCCGTACTGTTTGAAGCTCAATGCTCCGTTACTGTTGCTTGATTGTGTGGAAAAAAACACATTCTTGGAAATATTGTGTTCCAGCTTCCAAGCATTAACATCTGGGGGAGTAACTGATAGAATTTCTATTTCATGTTAATTATAACATTATAGCATGCTTATTAATAGATTATTGTGCAAAGAGGCCATTGAAATACCAAACTCATACAGGAAAGTATGGGGCCCCTGTCCTGGGCCCCCTGTCTGTCCAGGGCTTTGGATTGTCATAATTTTTCACCCCTTTTATGGCACCCCTGCTCGTCACATTAACAATAACACATTACATTACATTAATCATATACATTTTTATATCCCTGGAAATTACTGTCGCTATTTAACTTTTATATCATAAAAAGTTTGTCAAACATTCAACTTTAGCTAGTTATCTCGCGCTCATTCACCGTTAAAACTGAAGCATCGCTTAACTTCTGTGAACAGCAAAGCCCCGCCTCCTTTGATCTGATATGCCATTTCAAGCTTTTTGACATTGACAAGCATTGCTAGAAGCAAATTGCCATGACTTTTTCAAAACGTTCTGGGTTTATTTCTTTTTTCCCAAAACTGCCCCATGCTCTTCTTGTACGTAAATGTAAAATCATGTAAATGATTCAAATGTTTGAGGTAAAATTCAAACTAACACATGTCTGGGTTTACAAAATTCAAGGGGGAAAAAAAGTTATCCCATACTAAGTTACTTTATCTATTTCTTTCATTCTTGATAATTTCTTGAACAATTATTTGTTGTTAAGACCATTAAAAGCTGGGGCGGCTGTGGCTCAGCCGGTAGAGAGGGTTGTCCACTAATCCACCAACTGTTGGCGGTTCGAATCCCGGCCCGGGTGATCCCATGCCGAAGTGTCCTTGGGCAAGACACTGAACCCTAAGTTGCCCCCAATGGCAAGCTAGCACCTTGCATGGCAGCTCTGCTACCATTGGTGTGTGAATGTGTCTCATTAGTAAGTCGCTTGTAAATGTAAAAATGATATTTCTGTAAAGCTGCTTTGAGACAATGTACCATTGTAAAAAGCGCTATACAAATTGATAAATTATTAAATTATTATTAAATTAAAAGCTTAAAATTGACATTTTAGGCTTGGTCCATTTTTTGTCCAGGAGTGTACTGAAATATGTTTCTTAGTCACAATATCATTTTAAAAGCCTACTTTCCCCAAAAGTGAAAAGATAGAGAGTGGCATTTAAAGGCCAATTTTACCCTTTATTCCAAAGTACCTAATCTCACTCACTCACTGCTTTCTCCTGGTCAGGTTCACAGTACAGCTGGAGCCTATCCCAGGAACACTGGGTGTGAACCAAGAATACAGGCCGGATGAGACACCATCCACGCACACATTCACAGTCTTATTCGCACACAGGGGCAATTCAGTCACTAATCCATCTACCGGTATGTTTCTAGGAGGTGGGAGGAAACTGGAGCATCCAGATAAAACCCACGTGTACATGGAGAACAAATCAAAACTGCATACAGACAGTAACCTGAGCTCAGGATTAAACCAGGCACCTGGAGCTGTGAGGCCCTAATTTTACCTAGCAGTAAGTCTTGTGATTTTGAAGTACATTATTTTATTTGGAGGATTTCAGCTGTAACAATTCGCCTGTTGGAAGATGTACACAATGGATTGAAAAAATTCACAAAATACAATTTTAAAGGTTTTTTTTCCTCCAATATTTCACATGTAGTAGTGAGTAAATTAAATTCTATTCTAGCGTATTGCTCTGTTGGTAGTTGCCATTTCAAATCTTATAGCAAGCTTATCCCCTCATTGCTCTTAGTGTCTTATCACTCTCAGTAAGATTATGGAGTTTAATTTGACATTGCAAAACTCACCAGTGTGTACTTCTAAACAATGTACAAAACTATTTTAAAACATAATATTTTGGCTTTGTTTGAGTTTTGAGATTTGTAAAGTTTAAATATACTGGCTGCTTCAGTCAACTTGATTCCACATTTAAAACCTCTCTTTTATGCATGAACTGGCCTCACAAAATAACACTGTCCTGAAATGAGTATATTGTGTATAAAACAAAATTGCTACATACATGTAACCAAAATACAGGGGGAAAAACAAAAAACACACCCCTCATCACAAAAGCTACATACTAAACTAACCTCACAGTCATTACTTAATTTCAAATCAAAGTGCTACAGTACAAAAACAAAGGAAATAATTTCATAATGAATTCAATTCTGCTGTAAATTATTGGCTTTTTAACTTGATTGACTATGCATGCGGTGCACGGTGGTTCGCCTCACATCTCCAGGATCTGGGGTTTGAGTCCTGCCGGGGCCATGTGTGTGCGGATTTTGCATGTTCTCCCTGTGTGTTGGGGGTTTCCTCCGGGTACTCCGGTTTCTCCCCCAGTCCAAAGACATGCATGGTAGGCTGATTGGCATGTCTAAAGTGTCCGTAGTATATGAATGGGTGTGTGTGAGTGAGTGTGTATGTGATTGTGCCCTGTGATGGACTGGTGTATCCTGCCTTGTGCCCGATGCCTCCTTGGATAGGTTCCAGGTTCCCCGTGACCCTGATAAAGGAGTAAGCAGTAGGATGGATGGATGGACTATGCATGCCTTTACTAAACTTCAAGGAATAACCTCCACTCATGATAAAGCATAATAATGTTTTTTTATTTGAGAAGAGAACACACATATAGTAATCTGAACTTCACACATCCAAAACAAAGTAAACAAACGCACCCCAGTGAAAACGATTAGCTTTATGTAACAGCATCTGAGCACAAACAGGCAGTAGTGCAATTAAGTTTGGAAAAAAAAAAAAAACAGGAAAAAGAGAGAAAAAAAGGCAGTAGAACAAAAAATATTCCTTAGGCACCTTGTATGTGATTGTAAAGTTATAAAAACACATTATGCATACAGTAATAACCAAAGGCACTATTGTTTTGCTTTACTGAATATTATAACAATTATGTTACAGTTGTTTTGTTTTAAATAGCTATATTTATTGCATAAATGCTTAAAGGGCAAGGTGAACTCAAAAAATATGTTGACTAGGAATTTTGGTATTCTACTTTATATAATTTCAAATCCACTTTTCACTAATCATTACACTACCTAGCCATCTTATAAGAAGTTGATTAAATCCTTAAGTATTCATAAAGGTAATGCATAAACAAACACTTAATCTTTTCTAACTTCCTTTGTAAAGTCAAACAAGCTACAGTAGTTATAATATTAACTAGATGTAATTAAAGTTCTTGTGTCTTTTTTGTTCCCCGTGTTTAAGAGAGGCTGTAATCCAGCAGATGGCACCACAGACACTTATTTGAATTAAACAAAAATTCTCTTGGGAAGTTAATTTAATTTTTTTTTCTCTTGGGAACACATTAACTAAGGCAATTCAATAAAAAAAAAAAAATAAGGTAAAACATTTGCATATTTCCAAGCTTTGAGTATTTCGTTTAAGTTTTTTTTTTTTTGGATAGATTTCGATTTTAACTGTTTGCGTGGATTAGATATCAGTTTAAAAAGAAAAATGTTTAAACAATTAAAACTGCAGTCAGTAGTTAAGGCACAAGACCAAATGAGGTATGCACCATAAGGCTGAGTAAAATTATATGCATTATATGATGTAGCAAAAAGGCAACATACAACGGCAAAGTTAACAGTATCTTAAGGAAATGTTGTGCATATTATATATATATATATATATATATATATACACATATACATACACATATATATATACATATATATACATACATATATACATACATACATACATACATACATATATATACATACATATATACATATATATACACATACATACACATACATATATATACATACATACATACATACATATACATATATATATATATATATCACACACACTTTTTTTTTGCATGAACACATGGATTTAGATTAAGTTCTTCTGAATTTCCTCAAACTCCACTGCAATACTAGTCATATGAATCAATGAACTAAACCTTTCAAAATGCCACAAATATTTTATTGGACATTTACAGTCATACTATAAAAGTGCTATTTATTTATTAATGATTTAGTGAAAAAACAAAAACCCTCATACATTACTGACGAGCCATAACTATCCACATGCCTCTGGTCAAATCCATACTGGTCATTGCAACCTTGCAATATGTTGCTTAGGCATTTATTTACATGTACAAATTAAACACACTACATTCCTGATTTAACGCTTGCATATATTCTTATATAAAAGTTTAGTTCTTATGGCTCAAGTCAGGGTTTTGATACAGTAGGGTCCACCTACAGTGTGAACAAGGCTTTATCCCTGTTTTATCCCTCAGATCACTTCGAGTTACTTCACTGTTCAAAGATCTGCTCTTAAACCAAGCTTAAGACCTTAAGTCCCACAAAAACACAGTTACTAGTCCAAAGTTTTACACCTATTTACAGTAAGGGTTTATTAATTTTAATCATTTTCCACTTTCTATGATAAGACATCCAAACTATTAAATACCATATAGAGATTTTTGGCAGTGACCAAAAATTGTTAATCAAAGCTTCTTATATTTTACAACCCCAATTCCAAAAAAGTTGGGACTCTGTGTAAAATGTAAATAATAACAGAATGCAATGATTTGAAAATCTCATAAAACTATGTTATTCATAATAGAAGATAGAAAACATATCAAATGTTTAAACTGAGTAAACGTACCATTTTAAGAAAAAATATGCTAATTTTGAATTTGATGGCCGCAACACGTCTCAAAAAAATTTGGGACAGGGGCAACAAAAGGCTGGAAAAGTAAGTGTTACTAAAAAAGAAACAGCTGGAGGTTAATTGCTAACAGATCAGTAACTTGATTGGGTATAAAGAGAGTATCTTTGAAAGGCTGAGTCTTTCAGAGGTAAAGATGGGCAGAGGTTCAACAATCTATGAAAAACTGCTTCTACAATTTATGGAACAATTTCAGAATAATGTTCCTCAATGTGATATTGTGAAGACATAAATCTCATCATCTACAGAACATAAAATCAAAATATTCCGAGAATCAGGAGGAATCTCTGTGCAAGGGACGAGAGTGAAAATCAATATTGCATGCCCGTGATAAAATGGTACATTTAATCAGTTTAAACATTTGATGTGTTTATGTTTTATTGTGAATAACATATGGGTTGATGAGATTTGCAAATCATTGCATTCTGTTTTTATTTACGATCTACAGTGTCCCAACCTTTTTGGACTTGGGGTTTTAAATTCTTAGATCTAGACCCTGCCCTTACAATTTAAACAATAGATCTCATTAATGAACCTTTTAGTAAAGTTGTGCATAAATATCACCATAGGCCAAACAAAGCGATTTACAAATGTTTCAGTAACACAGATTTTCTTCATACTCATTCGCTTTTGTTGATAAACAAGCGGTCAGCGGTCCATTTGGGTTAGATCACCTGTAAATGACAGCACATTCATGGCACAGCTGATCTGTGTTTAGTGACCCCACAAATGGCAAAACTCTCAGAGCAGAAGATGGTAACAAGAGTGCCTGATCACAGCATGTGTTAAATTGTCCTATAATTCAGTGCATGAGCCATAATAAACACATTAACTTTTCCTCCTTTTACGAGTGACATTTCTTTTATCTTTGGTCATAATTTAGGTATTTCTTTTGGATTTTTTTTTTTTTTACAATGTCTTTCGTCATTAATATGAAACGACTAAGTGCTACAAAATCTTCTTTAAATTTGTGTGTAAATTAAATAAATAAGCTTGACAATGTAATCCTTATATAAACTTCTCCAATTTGAAACCGATCAATCAAAGTTCACATTAGTGCGTCCCCTTATATGGAAATTTACACAAACTTAGATTCTCTCATAGGACGCGAACATTAATCCAAACTGGATTTTTGATTACATTTCTTGTTTAAATACTCTTGTGATGATTTGCGCATAAATATGTTCATGTCCAGGCTGATAACGGAGGCCCATTGACTTTGTCTCAATATAGTATTGCATTAAACAATGTGACAGTGTAAAGGCTTATTTTTTTCATTCTTGCCTAGATGAGAGCTTGGTCATTTTGGCTGGTTGATTTTTCATGATTCAATTAATAATGAGTGTCAAATCCTTTGACCGGGACTGTATACATGAATACATAGACACACCTTAAATACTTATATAAAGGTCACTCCAAAGCAGTGACCCAAGTCATTCTAAATAGGTCTCGTAGGCCTAAACAAAGCTTATGACTTCACTGCTTTCATCATCTTGGCTCGCTAGCTTATCGCTCACCATCAGATTATGTAGAAGGCTTGTGGGAATGGCAGGCTTGGAGCACCAGCTCCGACCAGAAGCAAAGGGGAAGGAGGACGACAGACGCACCGAGGCTCGTGTCAACGCTATTGGCCTTGGCTGCAGCCGGGGGCTTATATCCTGCATATCCCAGCATGCCCTGCGCTCTAGATCACTCCGGAGCTCCTGCACTTGGTCCAGGAGCTCGGTAAGCTTGCCCGTGAGAGCCACGGAGCCTCCACCCACGATCTGACTGTCAGGGATCCAGCGGAGGCAGCGCTGCTTCCACAGATGTATGGCTGGTCTAGACAGACATGGCAGCAGCAGGCCATAGGGATCTGGCGGGCGACGCTGCCAAGCCTCATAAAACTCGCTAGTGGACCCTGCCACCGAGCTTTCAGGTGACGCCATCCAGCGGCTGAGGCGCTTTACTCGAAGCAGCTTCTTCAGGCTGTCTGCCTCATCTTTGAAGAAACCCTTCTTGGGGGGTGTTTTAAATGCACAGCTGGGCAAGGACATCTGCCGTTGGTGCTGCTGAGCAAAATGTAAAAAAGCTTTGTGTATAACATCACAAGTTATTTTACACTTACTAATAATAACTAGGACTGAAAGCACAGAAAAATACTTTAATTTTGTGCATGGTTATGCTTTCAAAATCTTAACTTACAGTCCTGTCTGAAAATATTGGAACAGCATGCTGATCCATGTGTGTGTGCTATACACCAAGACGTTTGGGTTCGAGATCAAAAGATGGCTAGGATATTGAGAATTTAGGATTCCAGCTTTTATTTCCTGGTATTTACATCTAGATGTGTTAAACAACATTAAACATAGAACCTTTTACATCAGACCACCCAATTTTTAGGTGAGCAAAAGTAGAACAGATAAAAGTAAACAAAGTAAAGTAATAATATTTGGATGCATATCCCTTACTTGAAATAACTGCTTCAAGCCTGTGACTCATTGACATCACCAAATTTCTTCTTTTGTGATGTTTTTCCAGGCTTTTACCACAGCCATTTTCAGTTGTTTGTTTTGGTGGGTTTCTCCATTCAGTCTCTTCTTCAGGAGGTGAAATGCTGCTCAACTGGGTTAAGGTCTGGTGATTGACTTAGACAATCAAAACCACTCCCCCCAGATAAAGACCTCTGTTAAGTTGGCAGTGTGTTTGGATCATTGTCTTACTGCAGGATAAAATTCCTCCTGATAAATTTGGATGCAGTTATCTGTAAACTGGCAGACAGAATGTTCCTGTAGAATTCATTCTACTGCTACCATCATGAGTTACATCAATAAAATATCAGTGTGCATGTTTCAGAAGCAGCCATGCAATCCCAAGCCCTGATACTACATCCACCATGTTTCACAGATGAGTGTATATGTTTTGGATCACGAGCAAAGCCTTTCTTTCTCCACACTTTGGTAGAGGTTATTCTTGGTTCTCTGTATTTCTTTGCTAATTTCAATCTGCTGTTGTAATTATTACTGCTTATGAGTGGTTTGCATCTTGTGGTATGGCCTCTAGATTTCTGCTCTCAAATTCTTTGAATGCAGGATTGTGACACCTTCACCCCTGCCCTATGGAGATAGTTTGTGATGTCACTGACTGTTGTTTTGGGATTTTCGTCACAGCTCTCATAACGTTTCGGTCATCAGCTGTTGTTTTCCTTGGCCAACCCATTCAGTGTCTGTTGCTCAGTACACAAATGGTTTCTTTCTTTTTCAGGACATTCCAAATTGTTGTATTGGCTATGCCCAATGTTTGTGCAATGACGCAGATTTTGCCTTTTCTCTCAGTTGCAAAATGGCTTGCTTTACTCCCATAGACAGCTCTCTGATCATGTTGATTTATCCTCATTAACAACAAATGCAGTCTTCACAAGTGAAACTGAAGGCGAAAACCAAGAGTAGATGTTCAGAGCTATGTATTGTTTAAGCTATCAATCTAACAGGACACACCTGGATAACAAGAAACACCTGAAGTTACATGTTCCAATATTTTTTGCTCACCTAAAAATTGGGTGGTCTGATACAAAACGTGCTATGTTCTGTGTAGTTTAACACACAAACACGCGGAAATAAAAAGCTGAAATTCTAAACTCTCTTTTTGTAATAATATTTTGATCTCAAACCCAAATGTCTTCAGTCTACAGCAAAAAAAATTTAATCAGCCTTGCCGTTCCAATAGTTTCTGGGGAATGTAAAAAAGTGCTAGTTAAAACAAAGTAAATGATTTTAACTGAAACTAGAAATCAGGACAAATTATTAACAGGTTTTATGAAATTCATATCAAAATGTAAAAAATCGTATGATTAGAGCTATTGGCAGAATTTGTGTTAATACCTTTTTTCCGCCCATTTGTATAAAATAAAATCGAATACAACCACATCACCTCTGTTCATTTTAATTCATACCAATGTTACATGAAAAGATTTTGTCATTATGGTAACTTTATAATGCGTGACTGGTTGTTGTAGCCATACAAATGGGAAGATACAGTAAAAAGATCTAGTATAGTTGTGGTACAGTTTATCTACAGATGACTGAAAATCACTGCAATTTTGAAAGAAAAGCACGGTGCTCCCTTCACCTTTCCCCGAGGACCTTTGCGTAAAATTCTCTCTTGCTTGAGCTTCTCGCTATACAGAGGGTTAAGGAAGAGCTGCTGGGCCTTGCAGTCAAACTGCACCAACCAGTCCCACACTGCAGGGCAGGTCAATGGACCTCTTTGTGAGTACTGCGACTCGGCCTGCCAACAAAATCAAGCAGCAGTAGTGAGCAGGAGGTGTGTCTGTTAGAAAGTAATAGACGAGCACACACTTGGGCTAACATTACAAGGAGATTACTGTTTGCTTTTTGGTCTAATGATATGGTACTACCATTGCAGCATTAGGGTGTTGTTGCCTTACTGCTGTACTTGAACTGAATCATTATCAGGTGTTTAATGAGTGTTTGTTCACTCAGCTTACAAAACGTGTAAAGTAAGCCAAGTGTCTGATATGCTGTATCATAAAGGAATGCAAAACAACCGGTTTATAAGCAAGAATAACCTTGAAAATGCTTAGCCAATCAAAGTCCAAAGCCAATCGACTAAACTAAAAATAACAGACAAAAGTCAACCAAAAGGTAACTTCAACAACACTCATTACACATTAGATATTAGTGCTACCGTCATTGTGCTTTCCCTCTGATGGGCAGAATTAAACAGGAAAGTGCTGAAGACTGGCACATGGACACTGTCGGACAGAACGGTCAAATAGGTCTCGGAAAACTGGAAGGCTGTGCCGTGTTGTTGAACTAGCTGCCACACACACTCCAGGAAGAGCAGGAAGACTGGGGACTGACACTGCAGAAAACATAAATACAAGAAACCTTGAAAACTTTACATTCAATATTTTTGGAAAAAACTAGTAACACTGAGCTAAAATATGACGCAGACATGGTGATAAAATGATTCCAGAATAGAAAAGGAACAGATATAACATTACTTTAATATCAAATTAGCTTTTAATAGCAAGATGATCACATTGGCTGAACCATCAAGATGATCTATTTGAACAGACAATAGTAAAGGTATTAATAACATGCATTTTACAACAATAATCTTATTAGAATCATTATTCATGCATTCATCTTTAGATACCACTTTATCCTTGTCAGGGTCAAAGTGTATTCTGTGTACATGGAATACTGGCATGTTTTTGGAACGTGGGGGAAACCTATGAACTTGGAGGAAAAACCCACATGGACATGGATGGAATGCTGAGGTGGCAACACTGCACCACTGTGAAGTCTAATAAAATCACTATTGATGATTACATAACGCTGTGCTTAACTGTTCACCCCACTTGAACTTTTGCACATTTGTAGAACTTGAAACTGAAATGGACTTAATTGTAATTATATCTCATAACTCTACACAAAATAAATACAGTCTGCAATATTATCTACACAAAAATACTTTTTATATTTTATACAAATTATATATATATATATTATATATATATATAAATAAATAAATCCCTGACTGATATGTTTCCAGAACTTTGTCCCAAATCTGTTTAGATGGCTCCTTCATGATGCTGTTTGTTCAGGTATGTTGTCTAACAATCTCTGGGGCCTTCCGGGAACAGGTGTCTTTATAATGAGATACAAGATGGGAACTGGTTTCATCAGAATAATTTTAGAGGTCATGTGATCTCACTCCACTTGAGGAGAATAATATTGAAATCTCAAAAAAACTTTTCCATTTTTTAATTTGAAGTCAAATTTTTACTAATGTGTGAATACAAGATGCCTTAGCACATTCGCAAGCAAAAAAAACAACAAAAACCACTAAGCATGTGTGTCTCAAAACTACAAACTTTTGACTATTCTAGAAGTCTTTTGAGAATATGGGTTACTTCACATACAGTGGTGTGAAAAAAAGTGTTTGCCCCCTTCCTCATTTCCTGTTCCTTTGCATGTTTGTCACACTTAAGTGTTTCGGAACATCAAACCAATTTAAACAATAGTCAAGGACAACACAAGTAAACACAAAATGCAATTTGTAAATGAAGGTGTTTATTATTAA
>JAFFST010026209.1:6643-14813 GCA_022414735.1 Noturus placidus | reverse complement strand
AAGTATTAACTAAAGGGGGCTGAATAATTTTGCACGCCCAATTTTTCAGTTTTTTATTTGTTGAAAAAGTTTGAAATATCCAATAAATTTGGTTCCACTTCATGATTGTTTCCCACCTGTTGTTGATTCATCACAAAAAATTACAGTTTTATATCTTTATGTTTGAGGCCTGAAACGTGGCAAAAGGACGAACAGTTCAAGGGGGCCGAATACTTTCGCAAGGCACTGTATATAAGGTCCCACAGTTAACAATGCATGTCAGAGCACAAACCAAGCCATGAAGTCCAAAGAATTGTCTGTAGACCTCCAAGACAGGATTGTATCGAGGCACAGATATGGGGAAGGGTACAGAAACATTTCTGCAGCATTGAAGGTCCCAATGAGCACAGTAGCCTCCATCATCTGTAAATGGAAGAAGTTTGGAACCACCAGGACTCTTTCTAGAGCTGGCCGCCCGGCGATCAGGGGAGAACAGCCTTAGCCAGGGAGGTGACCAAAAACCAAATGGTCACCTCCAGCGTGTCTCTGTGGAGAGAGGAGAACCTTCCAGAAGAACAACCATCTCTGCAGAACTCCACCAATCAGGCCTGTATGGTAGCGTGGCCAGACAGAAGCCACTGACAGCCCACCTGGAGTTTGCAAAAGGCACCTGAAGGACTCTCAGACATGATGAAACAAAGATTGAACTCTTTGTTCTGAATGGCAAGTGTCATGTCTGGAGGAAACCAGGCACCAGTCATCACCTGACCAATACCATCCCTACAGTGAAACATGATGGTGGCAGCATCATGCTGTGGGCATGTTTTTCAGAGGCAGGAACTGGGAGACCAGTCAGGATCGAGGGAAAGATGAATGTAGCAATGTACAGAGACATCCTTGATGAAACCTGCTCCAGAGCACTCTGGACCTCAGACTGGGGTGAAGGTTCATCTTCCAACAGGAAAATGACCCTAAGCACACAGCCAAGATAACAAAGGAGTGTCTCCAGGACAACTCTGTGAATGTCCTTGAGTGTCCCAGCCAAAGCCCAGACTTGCACCAGATTGAACATTTCTGGAGAGATCTGAAAATGGCTGTGCACCGACACTCCCCATCCAACCTGATGGAGCTTGAGAGGTCCTGCAAAGAAGAATGGGGGAAACTGCCCAAAAATAGGTGTGCCAAGCTTGTAGCATAATAAAGACTTGAGGCTATAATTGGTGCCAAAGGTGCTTCAACAAAGTATTGAATTCTTATGTACATGTGCTTTTTGTGGTTTTTATTTTGAATAAATTTGCAAAGATTTCAAACAAACTTCTTTCATGTTGTCATTATGGGGAATTGTTTGTAGAATTTTAAGGAAAATAATAAATTTAATCAATTTTGGAATAAGGCTGTAACATAACAAAATGTGTGAATACTTTCCGGACACACCGAACTTCACACTTAAGCCCTTCCCTCTCTATAGACTACCCATCTACTGTTATAGTGCTGCTGTACAAGGCTTTTGGGTGTAGTTTCATATACATTACAGATTACTTTTTGTTCCATATACATTGCAAATATTATTAAACCATATAACAACATGACTAAAGCATATTTTTGGCAGGTCTGTCATTCAATTCCCTCAAAAACTAAGTCCCCTGAAAATAAGTGCTGAACTAGATGTCCACAAATCGGCTTACTTATACTCAAAAATGACAGCTTATGATGACACAAATGTATCTGAGTATGAAGCAGCTCAGAGCTTTCACATAAGCCAATAACATGCATAAAGATAATGCTTCACTGGGGTCTTGTTTTAAATGCATATATGATTTCAGAATTAAGTGCCTTGCATTAGTTCAATCAATAACATGATGAGGAGAGGATTCACCTCCAGGAGAATCACTTCCACGTCCACTTACTGCCATCTGTAATACATAAAGAATAAAGAAAAAACTGTTTTATTGCTCTTATGCTGTTATGACCCCAGAGCTCCAGTGTTTTATTGCTCTTATTGTACAGCAATTTGCAAAGAATATTTTTTTTTTAGTTTATTAATGAAAAGACATGCCATACATTTTAACCGTTTTTAATTACATTTAATCTCATGGAACATCAGTAAGGCTCCTGTTATCACTTACAGTTAGACAAAACTGAAGACACAAAAAATCCCACAAACAAGCAGCAACTAAAGGTGGCTTCAGTAAAGGCTTGTCAAAGCATCTCAATGGAGGAAACTTAGCATTTGGTGATGTCCATGGGTTCCAGATTTCAGGCAGACATTGACCGCAAAGGATTTGCATGTAAGTATTACAAATAATCCTATTATTTATGATTGTGTTAATTTCTTCAATTGTTTGAGTCCCGCCAGGGCCATGTATGTGCGGAGTTTGCATGTTCTCCCCGTGTGTCAGGGGTTTCCTCCGGGTACTCCGGTTTCCTCCCCCAGTCCAAAGACATGCATGTTAGGCTGATTGGCGTGTCTAAAGTGTAACAAGACTTTCCCATGATTTCCCATAATACAGAGTAGTACAAAGCACTGACACTGGAGACTCCTTCCATAAATTATTAATTAATGTGTCCTCATCATAAGCTTCAACATATCAACAATTCATTTTTTTTGTTTGTTTGTTTTTTTTTTCTTTATAATTATCTTATTTTATAACAACACCTTTCATTTATTCTATTCTTATAAATATGTCTGTTCTTTGCTTTAGATTATGTGGACCGTCCACCACTGTCACAGATTTCCCCTTGCACTGACTGCTGGAGCATTTAGTACACATGAACTAACTTTGTTTGTCACTGACTGTTTACTTTTTGACACGTGTGTTTTGTTATGTTTTATGTCATATCTCCTCCCCACCTGCAGGAGTGTACACCCCGTGTGTATTTTTTCTGGTGACGTATTGTGCATTTCTGTGTTTTGCCACCAGAGCCGTACAAAACCAAGCCTTTCCTTGTCTTCGTTTCCTCTGTTTTTGATCCTGCCCTCAATTCCTTCCTTTTCTTGTTTATGCCCTGTTTATGCCCATTTGTAGATCGCCTGACTATGCCAATTTTTTGGAATTGTTATTACCTCACAATTTGGATTTGTCTGCCTGCCTTTACTAAAAGCTTTAACTGTACTTGCATCTGTCTCCAACCCTGATTACATGACAACAATACAACTGCCTGTGAATAAGTTGTTACTATAGAAACAATAACACATTAGAATTTGTGCATTCATATAAACTCATTTGAAATAAAGCCGGCACTACAGCTATGCTGTTACTGAAAGTTAATCAACACCTTTTGTCCAATCATATATGAGAACAACTCTGTAGGATTTGTTTTTTATTCCATAAACACAAATACAGAAGAATGGAAATGATTTAAGAAGAACTGATGATGTCCTGACTTTAGCTATACACCACACAGCAGTCTCGGGTGACTAAAAATGACAAAGATGTATAGGGTCCCCTCATTGCAAAAGCTCAGCTAATTGCTAGCAATCTGATTGCTAGTGTGTCTGTAGTTTTGTTTAAGTCACACAGGTTAACTAGATATCTCTTCCACTTGCACACTGTTTGTTCAGCAAGTGCACTGCTGAGAAAGCTTTTTTCATCAAGAGTCTCATTATTAAAGGATTCATAAATAAACACACTCTAATATTTCTCTCTGATCCTATTTATTGCAGGTCTACAAAGGGCCATGGTTGTCTTTAATGAATGAAAGAGCTGTGCATGAATGAAGCTTATTAGGCCCAGATGAGAACCAGTGACAGGGAAACAGAGAGGTTAGAGTCTGCCAAGCACAATTTGCTTTTCAGACTCTCTTTATTAATTTATTCATGACAAAGCAATTCCAGTAGTCACAAAACGCTAATGCTCACGTATTTATTTTCTAGACATATAGTTAAAGCCATATTGAATTCAGAAAAATGTAATCACTGTATGCATCCCAGATGCCTAGAGTATTCTAAAAATGCACACACAGCAATCATAACAAAATTCCCTACATTTCTTAGTAAGCATGTGTAATGTCAGTCTGTCATGATCTTTACAAACATCCATCTGACCTTTCAATAACAAATCTTGCCATTTCAACCATTAAGCACAAGCAAGTCAAGCCTTTTTTAAACCACTGAATCATAGGCTTTCTTCTACTCTTACATGTATAAGCACATTGGCAGGGAAAGGCAGTAACTAAAAGGGATTATAGTGGATATTGCATTGATTCTATAGTCTATACGCATGCAATTTAGAAATAACGGTAACAAATCTGCCAATCATATGGCAGCAACACAATGGATACGTTCATGGAGATACAGGTCAAGAGCTTAAGGTAATGTTCACATCATCAAACATCACAATGAAGGGAAAGTGTGATCTCTGTGACTTTGACTGTGGAATGGTTGTTGCTACCAGATGGGCTGGTTTGAGTATTTCAGAAACTGCTGAGCTCCTGAGATTTTCACACACAACAGTCTCTAGAGTTTATACAGAATGGCGTGGAAAATCAAAAAACATTCTGTGTGCAGAGCATCAAGCACTTTGTTGATGAGAGAGGTCAGAGGAGAATGACCAGACTGGTCTGAGCTGACAGGAAGTCTATAGTAACTTTAAAAAGCACTCATTGCAACAATGGTGAGCAAAAAAGCATCTCATAAAACATCAAGCTTTGAGGTGGATGAGCTACAACAGCAGAAGACCACATCAGGTTAAACTCCTGTTAGCCAAGAACAAGAATCTGATGTTATCATGTGCACAGACTCACCCAAACTGGACATTTGAAGACTGGAAAAATACCAGGTAATTTTTCTTTCTAATCTTCAACTGTCCAGTTTCAATTAACCTGTGCCTACATGATGTTTTTCGTTTTTCATAACATTCTGCATAAATTCTAGGCTATTGTGTGTGAAATTCCCAGGACATCAGCAGTTTACTAAATGCTCAAACCAGCCCATCTGGTACCAACAACCATTCCACAGTTAAAGTCACAGAGATCACACTTTTCCTTCATTCTGATGTTTGATGTAAGCATTATCTGAAGCTCTTGACCTGGATCTTGTTGTATGGACTGTGCTGCTGCCACATGATTGGCTAATTAGATATGTGCATGAATGTGCAGGCATACAGGTGTTTCTAATAAAGTGAGCAGTGAGAATGTCACTCTAATGAAAAAAGTTGCTCTGTCATATGGGACATGTACAGTCAGGGCCCATTAATAATAATAATAATAATAATAATAATAATAATAATAATAATAATAATAATAATAATAATAATAATAATAATTATCATTATTATTATTATTATTATTATTATTATTATTATTATTATTTAAATGTGCACAATAAAATTTTTGCTTATTTAGTGGAGCTAAAGATTTTCATGTATTGTCTGTACTGCTTATCCTCCACAGGGTCACGGGGAGCCTGGAGCCAATCCCAGGGACTCTGGGCACAAGACAGGGGACGCCCAAGACAGGGTTCCAACTCATCACAGGGCACAATCACACACACACACATTCACACACGACAGACAATTTAGAGATGCCAGTTAGCCTACAACAAATGTCTTTGAAACAAGAGTACCTGGAGGAAACCCCCGAAGCACGGGGAGAACATGTGAACTCCGCACACACAGGGCAGAGGCAGTAATCGAGCCCCCAACCCTGGAGGCAAATGTGCTAACCACTGTTTTTATTTCATGTTATTGTATTTTTATTAACTTCATTTACATGCATGCATTTAAAGCCATAATAACTTTGATATTGGTGGGTATTAGTTTTCACCACTGTAACTATTATAAAATCACAACCACATCGTTAAGCTTCATGAGAGTTCCCAGACACTAATCCCACATTGATCCATAGTTCTGGAAAATCAAAGGACATTATCTTAGATTTGTTAATACTTACTTATACTCTAGGAAAAGATTGGGTTTATCATTATTTCATCATGTATACTATAAATTAGGTCATATTTTATTGTAAGCATATTTACTACATATTGAAGCCTATTTTAAACATGTCTACTATACTCCTATTATTTATGTTTCTTTACTTCTTTCTTCATCCCTTAGTCGTGTTTTGACACCATACTTTCCCGCACCTCTCCATCTCCACCTGCTCTGTCTTTCCTCACCTTCGTCCACTCTGTAAATGGCTGAGCTTGTTAAATGTATACACCTGGCTATTTTTCAATAGAGACACTTCTTTATTCAGCTCAGGGAAAAAAAACAGTGCCTCTCTTTGGTTTGCTCTCCTCCTCCCTTTCTCCTCCTTGTGTCTCTATTAGTCACCCTCTTTTATTTCTCTCTTCCACTCCTCTCTTCCCATGCTTCACTCTCATCCGTGCTCATGTTATTGTGTGTAAGTTGGTATCTCTCTTATGCATGCATGCGACGACAGCAGCATGTACACGCACATTACTGTGGAGTGACAATATCCTCCTTCAGATAATGCCATAAATGAGGGGAATTTACATACAGCACGCGGCATGCAGCTCTCAGGCTGCGGGAACGTGGGGGCGCTTAGCGTGCAAGTGAAGCACGCTTGTGCAAGCGTCGCCTCTGAAGTGGCTCTCCAGCGGGACAGCCATTAGAGCCATCTCAGAGTAATGACACGAGGAAAGCTGCCACAACTTCCTCTCGCTGCCTTATGGCCCTGATGTTAACTAAGCCTGCTAATACCACAGTACCAACCACCAGGCCTCCAAGCCATGCTCACACACACTCTCTTTCACACAGCAGGAAAAAGAAGGCCTAGCGTAAGTAAGCTGTATTTACAGCTGTACGCTTCCTTCAACGTAGGTTTCATTCTGGTTCATTTCATTCCGGCTGCATTTAACAGCTTCTTGGAGTTAATGTTGCCTAGCCTGTGAGCAGCATACTCAGGTAGAATACATGATTTTATTTTATTTTATTTTTTTGCACTAGCATATTTGTTTGCTGTTTTGTAGCATGTGGCACTCTAATTGAGTGGTGGCCTACAAAAAAGCATTAGCCCACCTGCATGTAGCACTCAGCAGAATCTGAGAGAGACCTGCAAAATTAGCTCAGTAGCTGATTGATGCGTGGCTGTTGACTGGTGAGGGCACGGCCAGTGGAGAACTGGCTTTTTAAAGCATCCGGCTCTTATGTTGGAAAATGGCACAGATTGGCTTGAACTATGTAAATGGAACAAAACACAGACTCGGTTAGGTATACTGTTTGTTTTTGCTGTCACCTTGCTAATGAGGGGTCTTTGCCCAAAACGATCTGCTGACGGTGGCCCACATCACTGAAAGTAACCCTGCTTACACAACAGATGAAAGCACTTTAAAAATCACTCTCTCTAATGCAAATGACTTTCCTGACAGTTCTCTGAGCCATATGTGGTTTATTTATTTATTTTTTTTACTTTATTTTGTCCACAAAAACAGCAACACATGACATCTCATCGATCCTGGCGTTTTATTTAACCGTGTTCCTTCATCCTATGTTCCTTTTTAAGGTGTTGATAAATTTCTCGCCTCTCACGAAACCTGTGTGAAAGTATTGATGAGTAGCTATTGCATTTGAAAGCCACTGTCTGGACAGTACTTAGTTCATTGTGTGCAGAAGGCTCTACTCACTTCATCTCATTACTATTGAACCACAAATCCCATGAAACCTACCTATTACTGAGTCAATAGCTGCTGTTTATCCACATGCACAGATCATTATTCGACTCAGATTCTTCTCTGGCCAAGCGCTTAATTAAGACGCTGAGCAGGCTGCTTGCCGAGCTGAATTGGAGGTAAATTATTCCGTTGGAGAGTGCTGTTACAATTTGGTATTGTTTATCTCCCTCTCACTATTCTGCTGCCAAAATATAACTGAAATAATTAGTGGATTTTTACTGAAGGCTACATTAAAGGAATAGTGAATGATTTTGTCAGTAGACTCCTCCACAATTCATGTATTTTTTTCTTAAATATTTTTTTTTTCTTCAGAAAAGTAAGATTTTTGTGCATCTGTGCTTTGTGTGTATTTGTACGAAGGGGGTTTTGCTTTACACAGTTGAGATGCCAACAGTCATGTAAGAACAATGACATCTTGTATCGTACCGTATATGTTTATTTTCCTGCCACACGCTTGTCTTGTACTTCAGTCCAGTGATCTTAATTTCACGCATTGTCTCTGCTTCTCTGACCTGCCTTAACACTGTCATACACAAGCATTCTGCAGTGAGCTGAACT
>JAFFST010026167.1:1746-11746 GCA_022414735.1 Noturus placidus | reverse complement strand
TAGCTTGTGTCCTAAGCATCTGCCAGGATCCTAGCCACCTGTTTTAATCTCTGTCCTGGAGCACGCCCTAATGTTCTGTCCCAGCTCTTGTTGTAAACATCTGTTCTAGCCATCTGTCTTAGCAGGTGTCCTAAATATCCATATTGGCATAAATGCTCGAGAATGTTCTAGCCACCCGTCCTAGCTGATGTGCTAAGCATCTGTCTGAGCCATTGTCCTAGCCATCTGTCCTAACCTTTTTCTAGACCAAAAGATTGTGTCCTGGTCATTGTCCTAGTCATCTGTCCTCACCTCTGTGATACAGCATGTCCAAGATGTCCTAGTCTGTACTTTAGTATTTTCTTAGCGCATGCCGTAGCCAAATGTCCTCATGCAATCCTAAATAACCCTAACCTAGGATAGGTTCTGTCCTAGGTCTTAACATCAGAAGTACTGAATGTCCTACTAAGCCACCTTGTCCCCTCGCTTCATCCTGTCCAGCTCGATGAGATCAGTGGACTTGTGTATCGTGTTTGATGACTCGGACACTTTCGAGAGGTGGGGCAGGGACAAAGGAAGAAAACAGAGAGGCTGAAAAAGATAAACCCCAGCCTAACCCACAGACGTGTGTGTGTGTGTGTGTGTGTGTGGTTTTCAGTCCACTCCCTCGTTTACTGATTTCTTCATATTTCATATCAGGCATTCTCTTCCTCATGGCCAGCTGTGTCAATAACAGGACCCTACACACACACACACACACACACACACACACACACACACACACACACACACACACACACAGAGACAGCGGGGAGGCAGTGGCTTTGACATAGAGTCACGTCAAGCTGGTGATGCATGGACCCTTTGGTTGGCCTGTTGTGTTTAAATGCTGGTGTGTGTGTGTGTGTGTGGATTCCTTATTGCATTTCCCACCTCAATCACAACCTCTGACCTTTGTGGATGAGTACATCCTGTGAGCTGAGCCTGTGAGCTGAGCCTGTGATCTGGGCCTGTGTGTGTGTGTGTGTGTGTTTGATCATCTTAGGCTGTGTTTTGGATCATATGATTTCTCTCTAGGGGAGAGAACATTAGCTTTGGACAAACAAATGAATACACACTTAGTGCGACACTCTTGGACAGGTGTTGTGTGTGTGTGTGTGTGTGTGTGTGTGTGTGTGTGTGTGTGTGTTGATCACTCTATCAGAGTGAATGCCCTGTCCCATGATCAGGTCCACAAACTTTGTGATAGTAGTTAGCACTTCCTGTTTGAAGGACGTTCCTGGGAGAACAAGGGTGGAGCTTAAGTTACATTCAATCAGCCAAGGTTGCATGACATCACCACCTGTCTTCATTTTCTTCTTCTTTTTATTATTATTATTATTCCTCATTATTATTATTATTATTATTATTATTATTATTCCTCTTATTATTATTATTATTATTATTATTATTCCTCCTCCTCTTATTATTATTATTATTTCTATTATTATTAGCAAGCTTGTTACACATTTCTTAAAATAAAGTTTTGGAACAATTTGAAGCTATTCTGTTTGCATTTTCAATTACATTCACATGTGAGTGTTTGAGTGTGTGTGTGTGTCTGAGTGTGTGTGTTTGTGAGAGTGTGTGTGTGTGTGTCTCTGTGTGTGTGAGTGTGTGTGTGTGTCTGTGGGTGTGTGAATGTGTGTGTGTGTGTGTGTGTGTGTGTGTGTTTGTGTCTGTGTGTGGGTTCATTATACATGTCTTGGCGTTACTGTTTTTAATTGAACATTACCTGTGTTTCAAACATAATTAATGTGCACTTAATGTTGTTTATTTATTTACATATTTCCTCTGGTTCTGTGTTCTAGTAGTAATAAGGTGTGGGTGTGTGTGTGTGTGTGTGCGAGAGAGAGAGAGAGAGATCGAGAGAGAGATCATTCCCAAACACTAATTAGGATGAAGAGGTTGTTTCTTGTTTCTCAGAGCCGACGTGACTGTTAATTTAAGACACACACACACACACACACACACACACACTTCGAAAGGTAAAATGTTTAAATCTTGCTCTCTCTATCTCTTTTAGGGAAAAGAGGACATAAAACGAATGGCTGCTCGCTTCATTTCAAATTACAGAGGGGAACCTTCTAGAAGCTTCCCAGAACATCGGATTTTTCCGTAATTTGTCCTTCTCCACCTCCTTCACCGACTGGACAGCCCAAACGGTGCTAAACGACACCCATCCCTCCATCCCGCCAACCTTCCATCCCTCTATCCTTCCATCCCTCTATCCTCTTTTGCCCTTTTATAACGCCACAAAGTTGTCCTTTAAAATACCTCACACCAGAAACAACCCAAAGGATCTGGTGCTTTGTATACACACACACACACACACACACACACACACAGATGCACATACTTTTGATGGGGGAGGAATCCCCGTGATGCATCCGTGAAGTGGCTGATTTGAACTTTGTGGATTGTACGTGTGCTGAGGTGGCCATGTCGGGGAAGGGCTTCCCTGTGGCCCACTTCTCCTACTTCCTCCCTCACGTGATTGGTGGGCTCTCGCCACCCTCAATGCCTACCATGTCTGTGAGCGGATACAGTACGCCCTCCCCAGCCAGTGAGTACACCCGCATCCTGTGTGTGTGTGTGTGTGTGTGTGTGTGTGATTATCTAATGATTTTATGTCTCTTTTAATTTCTTTATAAAATGCACCCTTTGTTTGTGTACGGAGTGTGTGGCGCTTTCAGGACAGGAATGTTGCATCTCTGCAACTCCATTTTAGCAACTTGTATTAGTAATAATTCAAACAGTAACAATTCCAGCATTAACAACTCAAATACTAGCAACTCAAATAATAAGAACTCGAGTAGTAACAACTCAAATAGTCACAAGTCAAATGTTAAAAACTTGATTAATTACCAACTCAAATAATAGCACTTTGATTTCAGCTACTCAAGTATTAACAACTCGTATAAAACTCGTAGAAACTTGAATATTAACAACTCAAAAATTTAATTTCAAATATTAACAACTTGAAAATTACCAACCCGAATAATAGTCGTTTGGTTTCGGCTGCTCAAGTATTAACAACTCAAATAGTAGAAATAACGTTTCAAATATTAATGACTCGAATAATAGGAACTCGAGTAGAAACAGCTCAAATAGTTGGAATATTAGCTACTTGAATAATAGCCTTTCAAATAGTAACAACTCAAATGAATTGGAATATTACCAACTTGAATAGTTCATACAAACTCGAAGGCTGTAGAAGATAAAAGGTGAATTATAAATACATTTTTAATGATTTATTTAATCTGTGAACCCACCTCCTAACCACGCCTGTGTACATGAAGCCCCGCCTCCCAGAATCTATGGTAACAACTCAAACCTAGCTATGTGACTATTAGTGGCTCAAATAATAAGAATCAATAACTCAGATCAGAACGATTTGTAATTAGCAACTCCGATATTAGCAACAGAAATTAGTATTAGCAACAAAAACAAAAATTAGCAAGTATAAGCTAATATAAATTCAATGTTTAAATGTAAAAAGTATTTCTGTTGGACTTATATTAGCTCGGCACTACTAAACACAGTGTA
The DNA here is from genome assembly GCA_022414735.1 of Noturus placidus. Lineage (NCBI taxonomy): Eukaryota > Metazoa > Chordata > Actinopteri > Siluriformes > Ictaluridae > Noturus > Noturus placidus. The sequence continues at coordinate 8,179 of JAFFST010026167.1, read as the reverse complement.
GTGTGATGGGTTTCACTTTTCCCATTTCTGTGTGTGTGTGTGTGTGTGTGTGTGTGTGTGCGTGTATGTGTGTGTGTGTATGTATGTGTGTATTCACTGCTGGCGGTATTCATTTAAATGTTGCTGAAGACGGTAGTTCCACTTGGGTGGCAGAGTTTGTCTTAACTACAATCTCACACACACACACACACACACACACACACACACACAGCCACCTTGGGTTATGAACATATAGAATGCCAAACAGCATTCAGTGTTCAGATACCTGCTGTAGAAGAGCACACACACACACACACACACACACACACAGAGAGAGAGTTCGTACAAGGACAGGATCTTATACACACACACATTGAGAATGTGTTGAATAAAAGATGTCTTAATATTGACAGGGCAGCCTTGGCTGCCATCCAGAGCGTGACAGACAAGCTGTGTGTGTGTACTGTTCAGGTTTTTAAGCTTCACATGAGGACCAAATAGTCCCCATAAATATAGGTGCAACCTCAGGACCTCTGGAGCTGTGTGTGTGTTTCATGTGGATAAAAAAAGGTTCCCTCGTACAGTCTGGTTTCTGGGCCATTTATAGTTCCAGGAACGTTTTACTTCCTGCTCCAGAGTCAGTTTATTTTCATAGATCAGGAACTATTGCTTAATGGATGCACCAGGTGGAACTTTTTAGGAAGGTTTATTGCAAGGAACCATTTTAGGACCCCAGGAACTTTTTCAGAACAAGCATAAAGTTTCTGAGTACTTGTAAAAGTTCCTTAAAGCTCCCATGTTTCTTATAAATTCCATGGGTTCCAAAAAAATTGTGGAAATGTGCCTATAGTTCCCAAGTTCCTGGTAAAGTCCCTGGATCCCTAAAGAAAAAGTTAAAAAATCCTATATTGGAAATATAGTTCCAGGATTCCTGAAAATGTCCATTCTAAGAAAAAATCCAACAGCACCTGTAGTTCCTGAGTTTCTGACAATGTTCCAGTACTGGAAAAGCACCTATAGTTCCCAAATTGCTCGGCAAAAAAATCAGAGTTCTTAAACTGTTCCTATAGTGTAAAAGCACCTTTAGTTCCAGAGTTCCTGAAAAAGTCACTGGGTTTCTAAAAAGTACCTGTAGTGAAATGCACTCAAAGTTCAAAAGTTCCTGAAGTCTGTGGATTCCTAAAAAGGTTCAAGCAGTGCAAAAGCTCCTATAGTTCCTGTGTGTGTGTGTGTGTGTGTGTGTGTGTGTGTGTGTGTGTGTGTGTGTGTGTGTGTGCGCGCGCACGCACCAAAGTGAGAAGTGTGTTATTCCAAGCTGATTTGATAATTGCAGTGTTTATACAGTGTGGGTGTGAGGTGGACCATCTGCTTTGATTTGCACCAACGCTGCCTTAATTGGTGTGTGTGTGTGTGTGAGAGAGAGAGAGAGAGAGAGAGAGAAACCACCGCTGTTAGTTGTTAGCTGATTTACTTGTGGTTTGAGGTTGAAATCAGGAGTGTGTGTGTGTGAGAGAGGGATATGTGGCTTCATCTCCTACATTTTTAAATAAAAGCAGTGTTTTATTCACTCTTTGTCTCTTTGGTCTCTCTCTCGTACATACACACACACACACACACACACACACACACACACACACACACACACACACTTTTTACATGCTAAACAGATGCAGGTCATATAATTAGAATATCATATTATAATTATAAAAAATATAATTAGAATATTAGGGTTTTCATTAGTTGTCAGTTATAATCATCAAAATTAAAAGGAATGAACACTTGAAATATGTCAGTCTGTGTGTAATGAATATATACATTATACTAGTTTCACTGTTTGAATGGAATTACTGAAATAAATCTTTTTGATGATATTCTAATTATATGACCAGCACCTGTATATCTGTCTAATTAAAAGCAGCCTGTGGTGGGAGAATGTTGTTTGTGTGTGTGTGTGTGTGTGTGTGTGTGTGTGTGTGAGTGAGTGAGTGAGAGAGAGAGCACAGTGGCCAGAAGACAGCTAATTTCCTCTCGTCAGCTGGAGCTTATTCACCGCTGGTTCTAATTGACCCTCTCTAACTTGCTCTCTCTGTCTCTCTCTTTGTCAATCTCTTGTATCTCTCTCTGTCTCTCTCTCTCTCTCCCTGTCAATCTTTGTCTCTCTCTCTGTCTCTGTCTCTCTCTGTCTCTGTCAATCTCTCAATCTCTGTCTATCTCTGTTTCTCTCTCTGTCTCTCTCTGTCTCCCTGTCTCTCTCAATCTTAGTCAATCTCTGTTTCTCTCTCTGTCTCTCCCTCTGTCTCTGTCAATCTCTCTCTCCCTCTGTATCTCTCTGTGTCTGTCAATCTCTGTCTCTCTCTGTTTCTCTATCTCTCTCTGTCTCTCAATCTCTGTCTCTCTGTGTCTGTTAATCTTTGTGTGTCTCTCTCTCTCTCTCTCTCTCTCTCTCTCTCTCTTTCTCTCTCTGTGTCAATCTCTGTCTCTATCTCTGTCTCTGTCAATCTCTGTATCGCTCTCTCTCTGTGTCCCTCTCACCTCTAAATCCGTACATGAAAGTATCTCACTGCGTCACCTGTGACTTCAAACCGCATGATTTATTCAATTGGAAAAATGAAACTGCAAACCGAATTACACATTGATACCAGGTGGTGTGTGTGTGTGTGTGTATGTATGTATGTATGTATGTCTGTGTATGTATGTGTGTGTGTGTGTGTGTGTGTGTGTGTGTGTGTTTATGTGTGTGTGTGTGTGTGTGTGTGAGAGAGAGAGACACTCACACACTAAGAGTGTATAGAGGGCCTGTCTTGCACTCAGCTCTTAGAATACCACCTTAGAAATAATTGATCGGAGCATAACTTTCCCCAACACACACACACACACTCTCTCTCTCTTTCTCTCTCTCATTATGATTTAATGCCTTCAAACAGGTTTTCTGTTTTCACCGTTTGAGACAAACAGAAGGAGCCTAAACATGGCACACACACAGGTATTATGTATTTATATACCAGGCCTCGTGTGGCGGCCATATTGGATCTGTATCAATAAATAATTCACACTCTAAACAGAACGTTGATATGAATAATTAACTCTGAGTAGATCAGAGTGAGGATATTTATGAAAGGCAAAGCACAACAATCACAGAGCACAGTGAGCCTTCCACTCACCCATACATCACTTCAACATGCTCTGAGGTGTGTGTCTCACACACACACACACACACATACACACATACACACACGCATACATACACACACACACACATCACTTCAGCCTGCTCCGAGGTGTGTCTCACACACACATACACACACACATACATACAGACACACGCATACATGCACACACACACACATACACACACACACATCACTTCAGCGTGCTCCGAGGTGTGTCTCACACACACATACATACACACACATACACACATACACCCACACGCATACATACACACACACACACCCACCCACACATACACAAATACACACCTACACACATATACACCCACACACGCATACATACACACACACACCTACACACGTATACACACACACATACACACATCACTTCAGCCTGCTCCGAGGTGTGTGTCTCACATACACATACACAAACACACATACTCATACGCACACATAAATACACACACACACATACACCCACACGCATACATACACATACACACACACATATACACACATGCATACACACACACACACACACACATACATACCCACACATACACAAAAACACGCATACATACATACACAAACACATACACACATACATACACACACACGCGCATACACACACATGCGCATACACACACACATACACACACACATCACTTTAGCCTGCTCCGATGTATGTGTCTCATACACACATACGTACTGTACACACACATACTCACACACATACACACATCACTTTAGCCTGCTCCGATGTATGTGTCTCATACACACATACGTACTGTACACACACATACTCACACACATACACATGCACAGACATACACACACACACACATACAAACATGCGCGCACACACACGTGCACACACACACATGGACACACTTTTATTGGGGTCTATAAGTAAAGGTTTCCTCAGTTGCAGTGAAGAATCAGAGGTACATTGGTGTGCCCTACACCCCTACCCTTATAGCCTAATACCAATACACCCTGCCCCTACACCCTACCCTTATACCCTTATACACCTACACTCTACCCTAATACCCAACACCTTAATACCCTACACACTATCACTACACCCTAATTCCCCTACACCCTACCCTTGTACCCTACACCCTACCACTACCCTATCACTGCACATTTCTCCTATCCTACACCATTTCAAAACATTAAGACGATGAAGATGTTAACATTGAACTGTCACAATCACATTCGTGTGTGTGTGTGTGTGTGTGAGTATGCATGCATGTGGCCTTGTCAATCATGTTAACAGTCTTGTTTCTGCAGTAATCTCACACACTTGACCTTTGTCTCAGGTCATATCTGGATGTCAGAGCAAAGCTACACATTCCCCCAGAACTACTATTATTACTTATACACACACATACAGAAAGACAGAGACATAGGAAGGTGCTGAAAATAGTGTTTGAACCAGTGTGCTGTCAGCTTATGTGTGTGTGTGTGTGTGTGCGCGTGCACCCTTTCAATTAACTAAGGTAAAACATTAATGTGTGTGGGAATGTAGACGAGGGTTTTTAAGAGGATGAGTTAGATTAATGATCACCTTTTGCAAATGCACAACCATTGGGTGAAAGGTCAGGTGTGTGTGGGGGGGGGTGTATGTTTGAGATATCTATCTCACAAAATTAATGCTTTTATGAGTGGATTGAGTGTGTGTGTTTGTGTGTGTGTGTTTGTCCCCGCACGTATCACTTGTCTCTCTAATGATCCCCTTCTGTGCTATTCATGTTCAGATGCTCCATTTACCAGCTATCCCCCTCCCCACACACACACACACTTACACACAAAACTCACTGAGAAACTGTGAATGTTCAGTTTCCATCACAGAAACCTTTTTCAGAAATTTAGGAATATTTATTGAGAACCTTTTCAGGAACCAAGAAACATTTATGCAGAAACACCACAGTTCCTGAACAAGTTCCTGTTTAGCATTTCTCTGACTTTTCTGGTGTTTCCATCACAGGAACCTTTTCAGCCCAGTTTCATCTTAAGAACTTATTCCGGAACTCAGAACCTTTTTTTTTTTATCCAGAAACTCCAAAGTTTCTGAAGGAGTTCCTGTTCGTTGTTTCTGTAACTGTTCGAATCGCCCTTCACAGGAACATTTTTGGGACATTTTAGCACATTTTCATCTCGACACGTTTCATCTTTTTAAACTCAGGTAGAGATCTCCTTCAGGAGAGTTTGAGAACTCGTTAGACCTTTAGGTTATTAAACTAGATCGTTGAGCTTATGAGGGTAAGTGTGTGAACAGGGTTTGGTGCTCCTGATGAGGTGATCGCAAACCTGACAAACACACACACACACACACATGATTAGTCATCATGTGTGAGTTTTTATCTCATTGGTGGTTTCTCATCAGTGCTATTAGAATGCTAATCAACCAGTGTTATCACTAATTTCACACTTTCCATCAATGTTTGAAGAGTCCCATCAGATGGAGAGAGTGTGTGTGTGTGTGTTAGGCATGGGATAAAGGAACTTAAATGAGATATGCAACAAATTTTCAGCATTTCACATAAAGGCCAGATGTAAGGCTCCGTCTCAAACCCTAATTCATAACTAGTTAGTGTTCTTAGTAGAATTTCCACCATTTCGAACCGTCCTTAATGCTAGTTCTCATAGAATTTGTTCTAACATTCTAAGTGTTTCGGTATTATTTTCAGTTGTTTCCTAAGCAAATACACTTTAATATAGTTTTGAACGCTGAGAAACGTAACACTGGACAAAAGTGTATAATGAAATGAAAAACCAAGCATGAAATTGTTTTAATTCATTTAGAGCAATTAAAGCATAGAACAATGTATTAAATTAATACAAGAAGCTAGACAAAAATTAGAAATATCACCTCAGAAAACAACTCAAATGAAAAAACTTATTGTTTAATAATGAAAACTTCTGTTTCTAGTTGTTGTTTTTGTTGTTTTGGGTTTTTTTTTAAATCAAGCCTTCCGCAGTATTCAATCTAAAACTATGCCAACTAAAGCACAAACAATAAACTACAAACAAAACTACAAACAATAAACAATGAATGAAATTTTTTTTTTTAAACAAAAAAAAAAAAGTTAAGTTGAAAATGCAGTATTTAGCGATTTAAACATGAGATTTAAAATACAGTATTCTTTATTGGGGGAAAAAGTAGAAACTAATGAAAACTCATTTTAAACTGATTAAAGCAAGTGTGAATTGTGAAAACTGAAAATAATATTTAAAAAGTCAACACACACACACACACACACACACATATATATATATAT
>JAFFST010026085.1:1559-20069 GCA_022414735.1 Noturus placidus | reverse complement strand
CATTATGGAGTATTGTTTGTAGAATTTTGAGGAAAATAATGAATTTAATCCATTTTGGAATAAGACTAACTTAACAAAATGTTGAAAAAGTGATGCACTGTACATACATACAGTACATACATACCTACATACATACATACAATTTTCAACAGGAACTTAAAACTTGCATAAAACAAAAATAGGGCTTATGCCACTTTAAATATGCTTAATTTCTGTACACTCATACACCTCTAAAACCCCATCTACAGATTCCATAAGAATTCTCTGCAATAAGCAGGTGTGACCACCAAAGAGTTGTTGTAGATATTGTGGCCAAATTGCCAGGGAGTATTCCATTTTATGTTGGCCAACTGCAGTGACAGTGAGTTATGAATGAGGACGTAGAAGTGGTTGACTACTGAGTTATTGTGGATTTCCTCTCCATGTAATTGCTACCAGTTGTACACCCACAGTCCATAGCTAAGGAACATTTCACTTTAGTACAGTATGGTGGAATAACCTGTATGGAATTTAATATTTGGTCACCTAGAAAAATCAGGAGAACAAATCAGGAGAACACCAGAGATGGAAAAAACTAACACATAAAAATGGAAGAGCATAACTTTGCTGACCAGGAGAGAAGGTCACTGTGCACGTTAAAGGTAGTCACGTAAAAGTCTAGTATACTAATTTATGGTTAAAAACAAAAACATAACATAGTGTTCATTTAGTGAAAACCTATGTGACATTCTTTTTTTTTTTTTACTTTTTTTTAAACTTTGTTTTAACTTTTAGCTTACACTCTAAAAATCTGTCTTTTGGATCTTTTAGCTCCACCCACTTAAACTAAGATGTTATCTTCACAACTGTGATGTCATACAACTCTGCAGAGTGTCAGTCTGCAAGTGTATTTCTTGATCTCTGAACCATCCCATTACCATAGATAAGAAATATACAGCTGCACAGATTTTCAATGGATATAAAAGTATACACACTGTTAAAGTGGCAGGTTTTTGTGAAATTAAGGGACTCTGTCACAACATTTTTCATCTTTATTGTGAGATTGCAACATATAAAAATCAATTGAAAATCAACCAATAGAGGAAAAAAAAAAGACAATAAAAAAACTTTCAATACCCAATAAGTGTGCACACCTTTTATATTTGGGAATATATATATATATATATATATATATATATATATATATATATATATATATTGGAATCCTAAATTCCTATAGGATTTTCACGGCACCTTCTTAGTAACATCTAACGGGAAATAGATTGAAGACATTTAAGACATTTGGGTGCGAGATCAAAAGATGAAATTGTTGTATTGACTATGCCCAATGCTTGTGCAATGGCTCTGATAGATTCTCTGTCTTTTCTCAGCTACAAAATGGCTTGCTTTTCTCCCATAAACAGCTCTCTGATCTTCATGTTGGTTTATCCTTTTAATAACAAATGCATAGTTCACAGGTGAAACCTATGGCTCAAACCAAGACTAGACATTCAGAGCTATTCATTATTTAAGCAATCAATTTAACAGAGCACACCTTGGCAGCCATTCACCTCACACCTCCAGGGTTGGGGGGTTTGATTCCCACCGTGGCCATGTGTGTGTGGAGTTTGCATGGTCTCCCCGTGCTGCGGGGTTTCCACTGAGTACTCCGGTTTCCTCCTCCAGTCCAAAGACATGCATGGTAGTCTAATTAGCGTGTCCAAAGCGTCCGTAGTGTATGAATGGGTGTGTGAATGTGTATGTGATTGTGTCCTGCGATGGATTGGCACCCTGTCCAGGGTGTACCCCACCTTGTGCCCCATGCTCCCTGGGATAGGCTCCAGGTTTCCCTGTGACGATGAAGGATAAGCTGTAAAGAAAATGGATTGATGGACACCTGGGCAGCAAGAAACACCTATCAGTCACATGTTCCAATATTTTTGATCACTTGAACAAATGGGTGGGTTCAAACAAATGATGCCATTTTTTAAGTTGCACACTAGCTCTAAATATCAAGAAATAAAAGATAAAATTCTGATCTATTATCTCATGTTCGTTTGATCTCAAACCCAAATGTTTTCAATGTATCACAAAAAAAAAAGAACTGGCCCTGCTGTTCCAATAGTTTTCAGAGGGTACTACTGTGCAAACTTAAAAGAACTATTGTAATAGTAAAAACAAAGATTTTTTTTTTTAGGATTTTTTTCACTTTAATTAAAAGTTAACAAACTAAAAATAATATTAAATGAAACTAAATAATGATTCAATTTTAACTAAATAATTTAACCAACAATAATCCAGGAGTCCTCTTCCACTCCTCCATGATGACATCACGGAGCTGGTGGATGTTAGAGGCCTTGTGCTCCTCCACCTTCCGTTTGAAGATGCCCCACTCAATAGGGTTTTGGTCTGGAGACATGCTTGGCCAGTCCATCACCTTCACATTACCTTTATAGCTTCTTTAGCAAGGCAGTGGTCATCTTGGAGATGTGTTTGGGGTCGTTATCATGCTGGAATACTGCATACTGATAATGCCCTGCTTCAGTATTTCACAGTACATGTTGGCATTCATGGTTCCCTCAATGAACTGTAGCTCCCCAGTGAGGCAGCACTCATGCAGCCCTAGACCATGACACTCCCACCACCATGCTCAACTGTAGGAAAGACACACACACACACACACATATATATATATATATATAATGATCACTTACCAGAATTCAAGTTTGAGGAATGTCTTGATGTTGGTTTTGAAAACCACGTGCTGTTCTTCACAATCTAGTTAACTGTAAACTGTTAAAAATAATAGAATCAGGGGATCCAAGATTCCAAAGCAATTTTGCAGGCATCATCGACTCATTAGCCAATTTGGGATTTGGAGCATGTGAATTGCCAGCGGAGACAAAACCCTATTTTAGATACAAATCACCACATTAGTCTCCCATCCATGTACCAGCTTAGTTTCAGTGGGAAACCAGGTGAGAACTCCAGGGAGTTCTGGCTCTGGCAAGTTATTCTCTGGTTCCCCACTATTCTGGCAGTTATTCCACATATTTGCATGGGTTTTCACTAGGTTGTCCATTTTCCTCATACATCTCGAAAACCGACAGGTAGGTACAACTGCTATTCTAAATTAGCCTAGTTGTGAATGTTTTTGTGTATGTGTGTCAGTGGTGAGGACAGACATTTTAAAGTGAATGGAAATAGGTGAAATAGGGTGGACCTCAAAGCCTATTCTCAAGTTACATTCATCCATCCATCCATCTTCAGGGTCATGGGGAACATGGAGCCTATCCCAGGGAGCATCGGGCACACCAATCCATTTTAGGCACAATCACATACACGCTTTGGACATGCCAAACCCCCGCAGTGGGGAGAACATGCAAACTCCGCACAGACAGGGCCACGGTGAGAATTGAATCCCCGATCCTGAAGGTGTGAGGCGAACATGCTAACCACTAAGCCACTGTGCACCTCTCAAATTACATCATTTACAATTTGGGATAAAAATTATTTGACAATTAAGATGAGTTAAATGTGATTTGTTAGCCAACAGTTTCATGAATACAAAAAAAAAAAAACAATAACAGAACAATAAACAAAGATAAATAATTGATGTGTGTTGGTGAAAATCTGCACAAAATCTGTGGCAGCAGCAACCTAACATCTGGCTCCTGTCAGACATGTTGCTGAGAGAGAGAGAGCGAGAGAGAGCGAGAGAAAGCGAGAGAGAGAGAGAAATTATTATTGTAGTAATTTATTGTAGATTACCAGTATTGTAGTAATCTGAAGTATCATGCATAATAAGTTATGCAGGCTGCATACCACAACATACAGGTAAACATGAATACGCAGACACAACTCATTATCCGCTTTGAATAAAATACAACACTGCCACCAGCAGCATCCACTGAAGATTCCAGAATTATCTTTTAAAATGACACAAACTAACATGATATATTTATAGCAAATTTCTAACACAAATAAACACTCAAATTACGAAATAAAATTCATTTACTTACTAATTTGACTGTTTTTGGAGCCCAAAAAATCATCTTAAAGAACATATGTAGACGTCTGGGCTTTTCGTTCTGTACTGTCGGCATCATCAAGTGTAGTTTCAGGCTCTATTTTTTTTATTTTTTAAAATAAATAATATTCAATCAAAGATATCTGTTTCGACCCCTCCAACAATCCGTGACTGGCTGAAGCAATTAGGCTATTTATATCAAATACACGTTTTCACAATAAAATAATTTTTTTTCCCTGAAACTTGATATGCATATTTGAGTGTGTATTTGAATGATTATTATTGTCATGTATGCATGATTTTTTTTCTCCTTTCCCAAAAAAATTATTTTGTGTCTCATTTGAGTGGGTGGACCAGCCGTCAATCTGAGTGGGCCAGTGCCACCCTGGCCATTATGTAGTCTCGCCACTGGTGTACATGATGTCCTGTGATAGGCTCCAGATCCACCACAACCCTGACCAAGATAAAACCATTACTGGACATAAATGAATAAATAACATTGCATTTTATTCTATATAAAGAGTCAATTCCAGGGGTAATTCGTTTTTTGATGTTGTAAACTCCCACATACGAAAGTTTCCTTTGTTATCCAGATCATTAATAATAAAAAAGGTAAATTAAATTTAAACTATACAACACATAAAACGTTCTCTTTCAGTGTAAAAGCACTAACTGAAGAAAAATATATGTAGGCTACTGAGTGAAAAGAGTCACCTTGGCCTAATGAACAAACGGAATAATCTTAATTAAGTAAGTGTGCTCCACCTAGTGCAGGAGACCATGTAACCTTAATAAAGACATGTTTTAGTTGTCTTTGTTCAACCAATTATCTGTTGTGATAGAGAACAAATAAACCGTATTTAGACATCTGTTAATAGAATTAGTAAATTATTGCTATACAGGCCTATATTCAAGAATATATAAAACTATTCTTGGCTATTTTTTTGTTCAACCCGATGTGGAGCATTTCAGCCCTGACGTCACTTCCGTCCCCCTCTCTCGCTTCCATCTTGCTCTCCGCGTGTGTTTGCTGCTAGCGTGCAGGTCAGTGAGGAGATCTAAAATACTCTCTTTCCTGCACAGACACTTCCAGCTCCAAGGCTCAAGGTAAATTAAGTGTCGGATTTCCCAGACCAGCAGTAGTTTTCCGTGGAAACATTCACAATCGGTACGGATTTCTGAGACGAAAGCCTGGCGTAGTGACGGGCCCGAAACCCGCATTGATTGATTGAACCGTTGGCTTGTGTAGCGATTATTTATCAGTTTCATTTTCACATTGAAGGCTGTTCAAGTTAATTACGTCGTAATCATTTAAACAGCTAAAATAATCATACGTCATAAAGTTAATAATAACAACTTGACAATCCCTCTCAGCTCTGTAAGATAGTGTAGCTTGAATGCTAACATAACAGTACATTTCTTCACATGTTCACACTTACTAGCTTTGTGAACGAAACCAGCACTTTTGTGGCTTTTATGAAGTCCTTTGACTTGGAGATTGGATTTGATGTGGAATAAAAAAGTAATAAAAGCCACTATGTTGTTTAGCTGGTTGCACGCGCGACAAGGCTGTGCGCTTGGGCCTTGTTTCTGGTTATTTATCTAACTATATTTTGTTGCTAAAGGTATTTTAGTTATTGTATTAAAACGACACTTTAATTAGAAGACTTTTAGTTAAATACTAACTTTTGTGGGGGTTTTTTGTAAGACCGCACCCCTTTTAACTCAAGCCCGGTGCTGTCTTACTTTTTCACAACCTAGCGTGGTTTGTTAGGAAGTTGGCACATGGACCTACACTTAACCTAGCTGATATCAGTGGCGCTAACTCTTTTCAGGGAAAACTAGCTAAGGCGTGCCTACGTCGCCAGATGACGCCAGATTTTGATCAGAATAGCAAATGAGATGAGAAATAAAACCAACGAGACGTGTTGAGGCAGACAGAGTAACTGTCACTCTAAAGTGGACTACTTTCCGATACCTGCGGTGTTTTATTCCTCTTATAGTATAGTGATTTTTGGCAACAATTTACTTTCACTAATAAATTAAATGTCACGCTTTTGAGTGGTTTAGTAATCTTTAATGCTTTAATGTCCGAGGCAAGTAAGTTCCTGTTATCACGCACTTTATAGCAACTTTATACCCACAGCTCGGTTGAGTTCTCGAATGTGATTGGTCAAAAGGTGCGCATTACTTTCGTGCAACAGCACAGCTTGGAAAGTAGTTCCGGTTGTTACTTGAAAGATAGGATTATATCAATGTGCTCGTTGTAGTACATTATTTTTATAGTAACAGCTCATATACAGGGGCTTGTATGGTGAGTGCCCCGCATATAATCTATGAATAATAAGATGTGGGGGAAAAAGTGTTCAACAAAATAAAATGTGTGATGGAGGATAACTTTTTTTGAGAAATTTAAGGAGGCATTTTATTTAACATTTAGGGATGGCGTCTCATTTGTAAGCTCTTTAACAGTTAAAGTTTCCCAGCACAGGAACGTCATCAGGACAGTGGGAAGCAGCACTTCACCATGTGGTGTTGTGCTGCATCACTCACCCAGTGTGTGCTATTTTCATATAACGGCATGTAATGTTGTTCTTTCTTACAATTGTTTCCTCACCAGTCTCTCTTTTTTTTTTTTCTTCATTTGAAGTTAATGCAAACACACAACTTCTCCTGAAGACTGTTCTGTGGCATAAATGCGATTGCTGTTACAGAGCACTTTAAGTCATCTTAGGGACATATTTTACAGTTAAAGGGCTTCCTGACTACAAAATGTTTGAGAGCCCTTGCACTTTGTAAATACAACAATGCTTTGACTTGCAGATGAAAGAGACAATAATGAACCAGGAGAAATTGGCCAAACTGCAGGCGCAAGTCCGCATCGGTGGAAAGGTAAGACTAGTTTTCTGAATTTAATTCTTAATGAAGAGATTTTGGTTATATGAATTTGTTATTGTTCTTTTTTTGTTGTGACGCAGGGCACTGCACGCAGAAAGAAGAAGGTTGTACACAGAACCGCTACGGCAGATGACAAGAAACTTCAGTTTTCTCTGAAAAAGCTGGGCGTCAATAACATCTCCGGCATTGAGGAGGTGCATGTCTCTTCTCTCTCTAATCCCTTCTGTTCTGCTTTTTTGGGAATATGAAGCTGCTTTATAGCAGTGTAATCTGGGCTTTCCTAGGGAACCTAACATTTTATTTTTTATTATTTTTTATTATTACTATTCTTGTTTAAACTTATTATGATGGAAGTCACAACCCATTGTGGCTCATAAAATTTATTTTCTCTTTATCTATAGTGGTGCTTGAAAGTTTGTATTTTTCTGCATAAATATAACCTAAAACACCATGAGGTTTTCACATAAAGAAAAAATTGAGGACATTTATTGAAGACAATGATAAAATATTACATCTGTGAGTGGTAAAGGTATGTGAACCTTTTGCTTTCAGTAGCTGGTGTGCAGCAATTAACGGCAACTAAGAATTTCCGGTAACTGTTGATCAGTCCCATACATTGGCTTGAAGATATTTTAGCCCATTTCTCAGTACAGAACAGCTTCAACTCTTCGTTGATGGTGGGTTTCCTCACATGAACTGCTTGCTTAAGGTCCTTCCACAACATTTCTATTGGATTAAGGCAGAACATTGACTTGGCCACTCCAAAACACTCACTTCTTTATTCTTTAACTATTCTTTCGTAGAGTGACTTGTGTGCTTGGAGTTGTTTTGCTGCATGACTCACTTTCTTTTGAGATTCAGTTCATGGACAGATATCCTGTCTTGCTCTTGGAGTGATTTGTTGGTTGACCACTCCTGGGAAGGGTAATAATGATATTGAATTTCTTTGAAGATGAAAGTAAATGTTGCATTTCATTTGGAACTCAAGGTCCCAGAGTCTGGAGGAAGAGTGGAAAGACACAATCCAAGTTGCTTGAAGTCCAGTGTGAAGTTTGCACAATCAGTGATGATTGATGTGTGCTCTGCTGGTGTTGGTCCACTGTGTTTTCTCTAGTCGAGAGTCAATGCAGCATCTACCAGGAGATTTTAGAGCACTTCATGCTTCCATCTACTGACAAAGTTTATGGAGATGTTGATTTCCTTTTCCAGCAGGACTTGGCACCTGCCCACAGTGCCAAAACTACTAGTAACTGGTTTGCTGACCATGGTATTACTGTGTTTGATTGGTCAGCCAACTCACTTGACCTGAATTCAATAGAGAAACTATGAGCGACACCAGACCCAACAATACAGACGAGCTGAAGGCGGCTATCAAAGCAACCTGGGCTTTCAGAACATCTCGGCAGTGTTTATTGTTTATTCTTACTCTCTGGGTTGATCCAAGTAATGGCGAACATGTTGCAAATGCACATGGTGACATTTTAAACTTTTTTCAACACGTGTTGCGGTACAGTAACAAATGCACTCGCACATCTTTAATTCCATTGCATAATTTGTGCCCAATTTGATAAGTCTTCTTGCCAGGGAACTAAGTCAAGGCATATGCCTGAAGCTAGATGCTGTTCAGAACAAGTGTTCTCACAGCAGCTTGTTCTCTCAAAAGCAAGATCACAACTGTTTTTGATTTTGTTTTTCTTCACATTAAAGGTTTTGTCACTTTTGTGCTACCTGTGATTCATGTGAAATCTGCCACTTCAATTTAAGTTGAATCCTAGGTGGCTTCATTCACTGTATATGTGCACTACATAGAGTGGAATAATTGTAGAACGGGTGTAGCACAACATATGCCTGATGGAATGTCATTTAGCCATGGGACTTGTATGCCAGTTTGTACACAACCTTCTCTAGATTAAATTATTACACTTGGCAACACTTGGATGTGCTGTGATTGTTGCTACAGACCATCAAACTATCCATGTTCTGGATGAGATGCTCAAGTTTGCTTGACAAGTAGCAAGTGCAATGATTGCTCAAAGCTAATCATGAATTGATTAGCTCCTTATGTAATGAGTACTCAATTAGCAGACAACTGGTGGCATCACACAATCAGTAAACTCCAACTTTCATAGTTACTTTGATGTGATCAGACATGGATGCAGGTTCTTGACCAGAGTAGAAGGGTTCTAGATTTGACTAGCTTGATATGATGGAAAAGCACTGTTGGGTCACTTTTGAAGACAGGGATGCCTGATTTGCATTAATGATATCTGTACCCGTGTTATCTATCTGATCAAAACTACTCAATACTCTGACTTTGCAGGTGAACATGTTTACAAACCAGGGAACAGTGATCCATTTCAACAACCCCAAAGTGCAGGCTTCGCTGGCAGCCAACACCTTCACTATCACAGGCCATGCCGAGACCAAGCAACTCACAGAGATGCTGCCATCTATTCTCAATCAGCTCGGTGCCGATAGCTTGACCAGTCTGAGAAAACTCGCTGAGGCCCTGCCCAAACAAGGTATGTGTTTTACTTGTCAGGTTGCATTGTTGCAGTTTAATATAAGGATCTTTCATGCTCCAATTTCATATCAGTTTGTTAAAAGCAAAGTGCAATTATGGAACATAAAACATGAGCTGGTTTTAGACCGAGATCTTCAGGTGTTTATTTATTTATTTAATCCAGACTTTAATGGTGCTATTTAGGTAATGGGATGTCATTATCTCCTGAGCACACTCCTAAAACATGAGCTGATAGAAAAGATGTTGGAAGAGTACAGGAGTGGTTGGTGCCCCAAAAATGCTATGATCAAGATGTGTTCATTAGTCATTAGCCATGTTGGCTAATTTAAAACTCCAGCCTTAAATGCTCACTTTAAATGCTGTCACTTTTGGTGGTCGCAGCAGACATTGACGAATTTCAGTGTACTCTGCACAGAACTACTTGTTAACGCTTGTAATGGCGATCTCAGTGCAGTTGTTAAATACAGTCAAGAAATGTTTTAAAATATGAAAGCCAAAGATTACTAAAAGTAGGTTCTGTCTCTGAAGGCAGATTTGGAGCTTTACTAACAATTCCCTTTTAGAAATGAGAATGCAAGTATCCTACAAATGTGTTGTGTAAACTTTTACTGATCAAGGGTTTACCATTTGTTATTTTGTTTGTGGCAAGTGTGCATCTTACTGATGATAATCAGATTGGAAAATTGTAGAAAATGACTTTAAAGTATCATAGAACTGAGCTTACCAACCCTCCTACATGGTGTTATTTTAGATACCGAATTTTTAATTTTTTTTTGAGCTAGTATATGAATGTGCTGTCTGTAGAGAGGTTTGTGAACAGGTGTGTGATGGGGGTGTGTTTGACACTGGCATTTGCCACAGGACAACTGCATTTAGGGCGGCTGTGGCTCAGTCGGTAGAGCGGGTTGTCCACTAATCCACCAACCGTGGGGTTGGCGGTTCGAATCCCGGCCCGGGTGATCCCATGCCGAAGTGTCCTTGGGCAAGACACTGAACCCTAAGTTGCCCCCAATGGCAAGCTAGCACCTTGCATGGCAGCTCTGCTACCATTGGTGTGTGAATGTGATCTCATTAGTAAGTCGCTTGTAAATGTAAAAATGATATTTCTGTAAAGCTGCTTTGAGACAATGTACCATTGTAAAAAGCGCTATACAAATTGATAAATTAAAGGTCCTTTAAGTGAGGTTAAAATAAGTCTTTCAGTGAATATTCGATATTTAATAACTTCTGATCTAAGCCATTGGTTTCATTTATAACACTTGGATGAGCCGTTCTTTAACCTTGTCCATCTTTTTTATTGCAGTTGGTGATGGAAAAGCACCAGTGGCAGCAGGAGAGGAAGATGATGAAGTTCCAGGTTAGTCTTTGTTTTTGTTTTTTAATAGGAAGATTTTTTTTTAAATTGTCCTTTTTAATACAAGGTACCAATTTCTTACTAATCACCTAATCACAGCCAGTTTTCTTCATGGCACACGTGCAAGAATAGACAAATCCTATAAGCTAGATACCAAGTAGACATTTGTTCATTTATTGCTACCTATATAGACTTATCTTGTGCTTTGGTTTGCTCATTCTGAAAGCAACTTCTGCCTACTTTATGCTTTCCTGACTTGGAGCTTTTGAGTTACGTGAACGCCACCACAAAAACGTAATTACGACTGGGGAAACTCCTAAATTTATTTTCTTTTTGGCACTTTTTGTTTCCGATTTTGGGGGTGTCGGAAGACACATGAAAACATGGTGGAATCAATGGATGCAACATATATAGAGGATGGTAAATGTGTTAAAGTGGAGTGTTGACTTGTCTCAGAAGCTGATTTTAGTTTATTGTATTTGTATATGCGGTTACCTCTGGCAAAAATTATGGAATCGCCACACTTGGAGGTTGTTCTCCCGGCTTTTTTACTTTGTAGCAAATAAACAAATCCTAGATATGCTGCAACATTTTGTTTAATAGCTGAAAATTATGCAGTCACCTTGTAATTTGCATTCCTAAAACAAATATAAGCCCAAGTCTAAAAATGCAAATTAGTCTGCAGTCAAGAGAATACTTGCAGACCTTAACCTTGGACTTTTTGAAAGGAAACATGGCCCCAGCAAGAGAGTTGTCAATTGATACAATGGAAAGGATTATAAAATCCTTCAAGAAGGAAATCCAAGATGAGAGAGTGACAAAAGATGTTTGTTCCCAGTTAGCTGTGACTAAAATTTGGTAGAAGTAAAAACAAAATGGGAAGGTTATAAAAGGAAAACATATGGGTAGACCAAGGAATATGTCAGAGTCAGGATAGAAAACTCAAAGCAATATGCCTTGAAAATAGAAAGTGCTCAACACAACAAATGAAAAACAAATGGGTGGAAACAGGAGTCGATGTATGTGACAGAACTGTAAGAAATCGGCTGAAATGAGATTGGATTGAATGAAAACCTGCACTAAAACCGAAACGGAAGAAAATAAGGTTAAAGTAGGATAAACAGAAGCAATCATGGAGTGTGGATGATTGGATAAAAGAGCTATTCAGTGATGAATCACGAATCTGCGTTGGCCAAGGATATGATGCTGGAACTTTTGCCTGGTGCCCTTCTCATGAAACATAAAGGTGACTGCCAGAAGAAAACGATCAAATTTCCCCACTCATTTATGATGTGCAGTTGCATGGCAGGTAAAGGACCAAGGAAATGTTTTACTTTATAAACTTGCCCTGGCTATCTTTGGGTGAGAAGCCAGTTTAACAAATGCAGTAATAAAAACAGGTGGTCTGTCTAAAGATCTCTTAAAACCTTGCTAGCTGAGTGTTTGTTCATCACCCAGTGAATGTCAGTTTTTGCTCAAGTTTTTGGCTAGTTACATGCGTTTTATCAATACAGTTGGTAATATGATACCATTTGTCTAAATGTTTAGCTATGCTCCAGCTCTCTGCATGAACTCTTTACATCATGTTTTCTCTCTTTTTACTTTTGGGGTTAACTCCAAACTTTCACCACTCAAAGGGTTTTCCCAGGCGCTTACACATGCATTCACTGCCTGTCACCTTATTTACAGTGCACAAGTGTAATTGTTTGCTTTTATAACTGCATTATTTCCATGCTGTTTTGGGGTTGTATTGCAAGCTAAGAACAGCTTTCTGTCTTCAGAACATCACAATGCTTTCACAAGGTCATGACTAAGTTTATGCAGAAACTCTTATTGCAGAACGCTGGTTGTGCTTTGCCTCTTCCTTTAAAGACGGCGAGGCCAATGCTGATTACCCACAGTAATTATCATGATTACACTCACGGGTTCCTTTTAGTAACTACAATCTAGACTCCTAGAGAATGTATTAAGTGGTTATGTCTTGCAAGCGGTTAATGGTGTCACATTAGAGCTGAAGTTGGACGTTTTTCAGTCCTGTTTCTTTGGCCCTACAATATTCATATCTCTACTTTCTCCTGGCAAAAGATCTCATTGTGTATTCTTTCATTGTTTTGCAGATCTTGTGGAGAATTTCGATGAGGCTTCAAAGGATGAGGCTAACTAACTCGAAAGGAGAGACAGACGTACAGAATCTCCAAACTCAGCTGGGCCATGTGGGATTCCCTATTCCTCTCTCTGCAGTTTTCCTTTTTATCTTTTTTTTTTTTTTTTAATGTATTGCAATCTGCCCACCCCCTCTCTCATTCACTGCTGTGTTCCCCTTGTGTCCAAGCTGAGAGTGTAAGAAGTGTGTTTAGCCGCACAGTGTTGTAGTGTGGTGTGTGTGCGGTGACCAGGGCATCTTGTCCATCTGTTCCTGAGACTCGCCTTTGCGGCCTAGCTGAATCCCACATCTGGAAATAAACATTTGCTATTGATGAGCTTAATAAATACTGCACTGTCTTGTCTTTTTTCTTTCTTTCTTAGTCTCTTATTTATTTTTAATTAAGAAACCTGTTTAGTTTTTAGTTTGATTTTTAAAAAATGGCTTTTAATTTGGAAATATTTGCAATGTGTAACTGACAATGTTTCCCAGTGTATCTCATAGATGTTGAGAAATTGTGAAAGTAAAGCAAATATTCAGGGTCAGTCATGGCTAAATAGAGCCTTTGTTTGCTTCTTATTTGTAAGAGTGAATGCAGGTGACATGGAACAGTCCTATAGTAGAAAAAGACCATGCTTTCAATGTTTAAAAACAAACAAACAAAAAAAACCCTTGTAATATGCCATTTTATAGTAATCGATGGTTAACTGACAGTTGTAGAGTTCCATTTACTTTCTGTGCCTGTACACTCACATGGTGATACCAGTAAAATCTTGGCCAAGTTATATAATAACATGCAATATGTTCTCCAAACCAGACTATGCAATCAAGATCCTCTTAAGAATACTATTTGTGGTAATAAGGAGCATGTATTCTACAGGATGACAATGAATGAACATGTTTGTAGCTTTCTTGTTGGTTATTCAAGACACTGCCAGACCTTGTGGAGAGCCAGATTATGCAGTATTTGATTACTGATCTCCACTCACAACCAAATAATTTTTATACAGTTTTATTTTTCTCTGTAAAAGTGAAATTTGGCTGAAAATATTAGTGTAAAGCTGGCGTGAGAAGTGGAACGTTAAAGCCAAGCTGGGATTGAGTTAGGGTTAGGGTTAACGCCGGCATAAAGCATGTTGCTCAACAACAGAGTTTTACTTTATGGAATTTGTGAACACCTGACCATCACCCCTACATCAAGATTTAGCCCCCTTTTTGTTGTTATAATAACTTCCACTCTTCTGGGAAAACATTCTAGACAATTGTGCATTTGCAATTTTGTGGCAACAGTTTGGGGAAGAACCACATGGGTGTGATGGTCAGGTGTCCACAAACATTTGGCCATATAGTGTTATGTCAAAGTTCAAATGCCCTCCATTTAATTCTTAATATGGGGTTTTAAACATAATTAGAAATGGTCACAGACTGTGAATAAGAGCATGTTAAAAGACAGTCAGTTTAAAACATTTGAGATCTGTGGCAACAGTGGCTGATTTTGATATCCACCTGGATAAGAATGCACATATCACCATTTTAGTTATTTATGAAATAACTAAGCATGTTGGTTTAGTATTTAGTACGTTTGGCTCGCACTTCCAGGATTGGGGGTTTCTGTGGGTTGGTCCTGTGTGTGTGGAGTTTGCATGTTCTCCCTGTGCTGCAGGAGTTTGGCATGTCCAAAAGTGTATGAATGGGTGTGTATGTGATTGTGCCCTGCAATGGACTGGCATCTTGACCAAAGGTGTACCCTGCCTTGTGCCCAATGCTCCCTGAGATAGGTTCCAGATTCCCTGCAAGCCTGAAAAGTCACATGATGCGTTTTGGCCCAAATCTGTGATTAATATGATTCTGAAAATTGTATTGTGTATTTAAAAGTCGCAGCTGTGGCTCAGTCGGTAGAGCGGGTTGTCCACTAATCCACTAATCATAGGGTTGGTGGTTCGAATCCCGGCCGGGTGATCCCATGCCGAAGTGTCCTTGGGCAAGACACTGAACCCTAAGTTGCCCCCGATGGCAAGCTAGCACCTTGCATGCAGCTCTGCTACCATTGGTGTGTAAGTGTGCTCTCATTTGCAAGTCACTTTTGATAAAAGCGTCTGCTAAATGAATAAATGTAAATGTAAATGTCATATAACTGAGGCAACATTGAGCAGATTTCAAAATTATCCTATAGCCTTCAATTTTCTTAAAGATTAATATTCGTGCACAGATTCATGTTCCTTCTCTGGCTTACATGTATTTGAAGATAAATGTGATCGGGTTTCTTTAAGCCCATATAAAACCTTATTTGTGGAATAAATTAAAAAAAAAAAATCAACTAAAGTTTGAATAAATATTCAGGAATGTGCCATTCTTGTAAAAAATTATAAAGTACAGTCTACTATGTTGCCTGTCCAACTTTATTGTAGAACATTTATTTCATAGAAAATCCATGGTAGACCACATGACCACATCACTAAATAAATATTGACAATACACAACTTCACACTAACCATATGTTGCCTTAAAAAAAAGAGAAATGGAAGATTAAATTAGCTTCAGTAACTTCAAACAAATGTAAACATGCACAAAGTTAATCACTTTCCTCTAACTGATCTCCACAGCAATAATCAGTGTTCCGTTTGTCCTTTTGCTCCTCTAGTTTGTCTTCACTAGTTGCAGTCACTCTTTGATTCCTTGCAGCAACTTCAGTAGATGTGCTTCCATCACCTGCTGAACTGGAAGTGCAGCACGGATACAAAACTATTACATATGGAAATAACATGAAATTTAGTAGCTAGTCTATTTGAAATTATGAATCATAGCTTACAGTAAAGTGTCTAAATAGCTCAACTGCCTATAAGAAATTGTTTTGCTTGGGCATTCGGTGTAGGCCAATACTAGAATATGGCAATATTCTGAGGCTGAGGCACATCATGTGCTCCAATCATGTATCACGTAAAATCAGGTACATTTTATTTCTATAGTGCTCGTAGCAAACCGTCACAAAGCAGCTTTAGAAAAATCTGGATGTAAATTTAGATGAATAAGCCAGAGGCAAGAGTGGTAAAGAGAAACTCGCTGAGGTGACATGAGGAAGACACCTGGAAAATGAACCAGACTCAAAATGAAACCATCTTCTTTTGGATGACACCGGATGGTGGACAAGAAGACACAAGAATTAGACTGAAATTATGTAATGTAGTAATTAAAAGTGAATTCAAATTAAGACAATCAATTATGAATAAAGCTATCAACAATTAATCAGCATTATAGCTTAAACAATTACAGTATCTCACAAAAGTGAGTACACCCCTCACATTTTTGTAAATATTTGATGATATTTTCATGTGACAACACTGAAGAAATGACACTTTGCTACAGTGTAAAGTAGTGAGTGTACAGCTTGTGTAACAGTGTAAATTTGCTGTACCCTCAAAATAACTCAACACACAGCTATTAATGTCTAAACCAATGACAAAAAAAGTGAGTACACCCCAAAGTGAAAATGTCCAAATTGGGCCCAATTAGTGACTTGTTAGTGTTACAAGGTCTCAGGTGTGAATGGGGAGCAGGTGTCTTAAATTTAGTGTCATCCTTCTAACACTCCCTCATACTGGTCACTGGAAGTTCAACATGGCACCTCATGGTAAAGAACTCTCTGAGGATCTGAAAAAAAGAACTGTTGCTCTACATAAAGATGGCCTAGGCTATAAGAAGATTGCCAAGACCCTGACACTGAGCTGCAGCACGGTGGCCAAGACCATACAGCGGTTTAACAGGACAGGTTCCACTCAGAACAGGCCTCACCATGGTCGACCAAAGAAGTTGAGTGCACATGCTCAGCATCATATCCAGAGGTTGTCTTATGGAAATATACGTATAAGTGCTGTCAGCATTGCTGCAGAGGTTGAAGGGGTGGGGGATCAGCCTGTCAGTGCTCAGACCATATGCCGCACACTGCATCAAATTGGTCTGCATGGCTGTCATCCCAGAAGGAAGCTTCTTCTAAAGATGATGCACAAGAAAGCCTGCAAACAGTTTGCTGAAGACAAGCAGACTAAGGACATGGATTACTGGAACCATGTCCTGTGGTCTGATGAGACCAAGATAAACTTATTTGGTTCAGATGGTGTCAAGCGTGTGTGGTGGACACCAGGTGAGGAGTACAAAGACAAGTGTGTCTTGCCTACAGTCAAGCATGGTGGTGGGAGTGTCATGGTCTGGGGCTGAATGCGTGCTGCCGGTACTGGGGAGCTACAGTTCATTGAGGGAATCATGAATGCCAACATGTAGCATTAGCCACCGTTAGCTTTGTCTCCGTTTCACTAGCATTACCCGCCGCTAGCCTTGTTTATTTCCCACGTTTAATATGTCTATTATTTCCTCTGTTCTGAGTGCAGATGAGGACTCGCTTGAGCTGCACACGGTGCTGTTGGGAGTTGGAGGATGTGAAGATGCAGATTTGCGGCCTACTCGACAGGCAGGCCCAGCTGCTAGAGCAAAAAACCACGCTGGAAACCCTCAAAGTAAGCTCGCAACGTGTTATCAGCATTCCTAAGCCCTCCACGCCGTGTGCTTCTCTGTGCAGGGACCGTGCTCCTAGGGCAAAGACCTACCCAGCCGAGGTCTCCGTTACGCCGGCGCCGATGCACCACGGACCCTGGGTGACTGAGCGGCGAAAGGTGAGGGCCTCTACACCACCGGCGTTCCTGATCTCAATGCAGAACCGCTTCGCCCCTCTCCGTCAGACCAGACCAAACACCGTGATCGTCAGGGACTCCATCGTACGGAACGTCCGCGTCGCTTCAGCCAAAGGTAAAGTGCACACACAACGTTTCTCTGGTGCTCGTGTCCTTGATGTCTCTGTGCAGGTATCCAGGATCCTGAAGAAGGACGAGCGCATTGGAGCGGTTGTGCTGCATGCGGGAGCGAACGAAATCAGGCTGAGGCAGACAGAGGTGCTGAAGAGGGACTTCGCCACCCTGATCGAGACGGTTCGAGGCAGCGCACCCACCGCGAAGATCGTTGTCTCTGGACCTCTTCCCACCTACAGATGGGGAGCTGAAAGTTTCAGAAGACTTCTGGCTCTAAATGACTGGCTAGATTCCTTTTGTAATGAACAGAATCTAGCCTTTTCTAATAACTGGAATTTGTTTTGGGAGCGTCCTAGGTTGTTCCGTCTGGATGGCCTGCACCCCAACATCCTCGGAGCGGAATGGCTGTCGGACAACATCGCCAAGGCGCTCCACTCCAAGTGACTACTTACCGAAAGTACATCCTCCAACAATAACAACTCTAATCATAAACATTATTCAATACATAGTCCAAAACCCATAATACATACTATAGAGACTGTGTCTGTTCCCCGAGCTTTACCAAAACACAGAAAAATTCAGAAAGTCTGTTTTAGCAACTTAATTAACATAAAATTAGATCATAGTGAATGTAAATCCAGCATCTTTTATCTGAAGTTAGGATTATTAAACATTAGATCTCTTGTGTCTAAGGCTCTTATTGTTAATGTAACTATAACTGATCAGGAATATAATTTAATGTGTTTAACAGAAACCTGGATTAAACCAAATGAGTATATAGCATTA